>CM064483.1:11292375-11377375 GCA_032716605.1 Paralithodes platypus | reverse complement strand
ACACTTTGAAATACATCATTCAGATTGCTACATAATAAGTAACACCCCGTTCTTAACATTAATCATCCATTACAAACCCCAATGTACTTGAATAAACTAATGAAAGCATATAGTCCTCCCGGGATTCGAACTCGGGACACCACACCCAGAACATAATCATCTAAACCATTACACCACCAACACATAATTCCATATATATATATTTTTTTTTTATCCTATTCTATCTCCTTGGAATGACCCGCAAGGTGTTTGAGATACTAGCTACTCCTTGTGACTCCTTGTAGCTCTCTCTGGACCACACCCTTCACAAAAACTGGTGTGGTCAGCCTCGTCCGCTAGAGCTTCCTCCTCCACCATCATCTCCACCACTACTACTAACACATTCTTGTCGTCACCACCACCACCACCACCACCACCACCACCACCACCACCACCACTACTATCATCACCATCCTCTCTCCCTCCACCACCAACGCTATCTCCACTACTACTATCTCCACCACCCTCTCCTTCACCACTACCACTACCACCACTATCACCACCACCAACACCTACTCCACCACCACTACTCTCATTGTCACCACCACTATCCCCATTATCCTCTTTTCCTCCAACACCACTACTATCTCCACCAACACTATCTCCACCATTACTATCTCCACCAATACCACTGTATCCATCCATCACCACCAATACTACTACCCCCATTGTCACCACCACTATCTCCACCACCCTCTCTTCCTCCACCACTACCACTATCTCCACCACTAATATCTCCACCAATACCACTATATCCACCGCTACCAATACTACTACCCCTCATTGTCACCACCACTATCTCCACCACCCCTCTTCTTCACCACCATCACCATCACCAACAAAATTGACTTCGTGGCTGACAACACAATATCCAATAAATCAGTCACTACTAATATAAATAACGAGAGAGAGAGAGAGAGAGAGAGAGAGAGAGAGAGAGAGAGAGAGAGAGGTGATTGAGATTGAGTGAGGGTGAGAGTGAGAGAGAACAAAAATGGAGAGAGAGAGAGAGAGAGAGAGAGAGAGAATATGATGAATGGCCTACTGTGAAGGTTCCCTACACCCTAGGAAAAAAAATAGGCCTTTCATTTGGGCCTAACCTTATAAGTAGTTATCTTACCAACTTAAAAATACACAAATAAACAAATATATATACAACAAAGTAAAATAAACAATTATTTGAATGGTTATGTATATGCTATATAATTTATGTATATGCTATATAATTTATGTATATGCTATATAATTTATGTATATGCTATATAATTTATGTATATGCTATATAATTTATGTATATGCTATATAATTTATGTATATGCTATATAATTTATGTATATGCTATATAATTTATGTATATGCTATATAATTTATGTATATGCTATATAATTTATGTATATGCTATATAATTTCAAACACCTAGTAGTATATTGGATGTTACAATTTTCTCTATAATGGTATTGTATGTATTTGAATTAATATATATATATATGAAAAATGGTTAGGTAGATATAAAGAGGGTAGTGCAATATTAATGACAGTACGACCTAACGCTAAACCTATCTTTATACACTTCGAGTCCAGAAAAACTGAAGGCAATTAGCTTTCCAAATATACCGGTATAGTGAACGATTATTTCCTGCCTTCCCTCCCAACCAAAATTTTATTTAGGTTTATGCACTAGCCTTCATCCCTCGCCTTACTTTCTAAACATTTAGTAACTCCGACTCTAGTTTCTTTTCAGCTGATGATAAATTAAACCCTCTAGAAGCTACTTTTGCTATATTTAATGGAGAAATATGAAATTACTATGTCTCTGCATCCTATTAAGACCAAGTGTATATATTTAGCACCACATTTCACTAAACAAATCTTCAAAATAACTGAGACATCTTGATGGGGACTTTGCAATTTACCGTCAGTTGAAAAGAAACAGACTTACATAATACCAAATATTATGGGTAATTTGTATTTGCAACATTATTACTGCTATGAAAAGGTGAATAAATTTTTATCACACCGTATATATACTGTATTTAGGTCTACATGTATGTTGCTTCAACACTTTGTTCTCACTATTTTATCACATAATCAAGACTAATGCAAACAAAATTGACTTGACGTTGCTTGATACTCGCCTTGGTTATCTCAACTTATATACAGTATATAATTATATATATGTGTGTGTGTGTGTGTGTGTGTGTGTGTGTGTGTGTGTGTGTGTGTAAGAGGAACCCTTAAATTTGTTTTTGTTTACTATCTCATAGAGTAGAAGCAGATCTATATTAAAATAGCTTTCCTTAATTTCATATTTATGGAAATTATTGGAGCAATATTTGAGCTAATAGTTACGAAAATAAATGATAACCATATACTGTATACCTGTGTGTCGCTGCTTCACTCCCCATCAATAATTATAGTCGGGTTTATCTCTTTGGATCAACCTTGAAATCGTTTGTGCCTACTTTCTAATCCCACACCAATATCCTATTGCAAATTATTCATTCATTTCACACACTATAATAATGCAATGGAACTGTCTTCATAATAATATCCATAATAACATAATTTAATCAAAGGGACTATTATTGAGAATATATATGATAGTTTGTGTTAGATAATGAATTGATGTATTATTTTGTATGTACAGTAAACCATATATATAATATTCTTACTGTGTACTTAGTATCATCGTAATTCTATTAAGTCTATTATTCCCATTACCCACAAGAAAAATAAAACAAAGTCTCAAATACTTCACATTTGATCACTCAAGTTATACTAGAGGAAAGGGTTGCAAAATAACTTCATCACTCACATGAGGTGGAGTATTTCCGTAATCGAGTGATAACATTATAAAATAGAATACTTAGTAGTGTCATTGAGTTAGCACTGTTCAAACGTTCCTAAATGGACTAGATAAACATTGAATGCTTAACCCTCGATTAACTGTGTTTACAAAGGAATAGCACCACTTTATACTGTGCGATCATTTCCTAGTTTCACATAGGATCAGTAAGGATTAATAGATATGTTGTTGCTTCTTTTCCTTTGTACTCCCTTCTACTTCTAAATTTCCACACAGCCCCATTTTTTCTCTGTCATTTGTTAACACTTCCTGATCGTGGGGTACCGGCGGGGGGGGGGGGGGGGGGGGGTGTCAGGTGTCGATGGTGATGATAATGGAGACAAACAAAGGTCAAGACAGATATTATGACAACAACAACAAATCAAAAATGTGAAAGAAACCGAGTCGTGGGTTTGGGAATATAAATGGTAGGTGAGAGAGAGAGAGAGAGAGAGAGAGAGAGAGAGAGAGAGAGAGAGAGGCAGCGACAGAGAGGTAGATAGATAGATAGATAGACAGAAAAAAGAGAGAGAGAGAGAGAGAGAGAGAGAGAGAGAGAGAGAGAGAGAGAGAGAGAGAGCAAGGAAGAGAGGATAAGTCAGCTAGAGATAACGGGAGAAAAAATAGGGAGATAGAAGAGTATACAGAGAGATAGGGAACCAGTGAGGAGGGAGGTTGTAAAAAAAAGAAGTAACAAAGAGATAGAGAACCAGTGAGGAAGGAGGTTGTAAAAAAAAAACCTAACTAACCAAAGCGGAAGGAAGGTAAGGAGGGGGGCGAGGTCACCTGGTGGCCTAGAGGGGAGAGAGAGAGAGAGAGAGAGAGAGAGAGAGAGAGAGAGAGAGAGAGAGAGAGAGGGGGGGGGGGGGAGAGAGGGAAGGGGGTTACCAAGATACGTTGAAAGATGGATAATTATATAGGTAGATTTATGAAGAGATATAACGCTTTAGATGGGTAAATGGAAGACAAGCAGCGAGATATATAGTAAGATATATTATATATGTATATATGAGAGAGCGAGAGAGAGAGAGAGAGAGAGAGAGAGAGAGAGAGAGAGAGAGAGAGAGAGAGAGAGAGAGAGAGAGAGTGATTACACAGTGATTACACAGTTAGTATTAATTGTGTGAGTAAAATTAAGGAGCTTGATCGTGCTATCGATAAACTAGACAGCATTTCGATTCCACTAAATTATCGATACATAGATAAATATGCACATAAGTCGGTAGGTGGATAGATAGATATAACTAAATAAATAGATACATAGATAGAGAGGCAATGGGAGGGGATGGTTGGGGGGGTTGTTTGAATGGACGGGTGGAGGGGGAATGACGGAGGAGGGTAGCTTATAAGGTAGTAACAGAGAGAGAGAGAGATACGAGCTGCACAGAAATTGCGATCATCCTTAGACAGTCCGGTATATATGTGAAACTCTATCACATACAATCTGTCTATATTTATTTTTCCATCATCTATATATGTTTATCACGCACACACACACACACACACACACACACACACACACACACACACACACACACACACACACACACACACACACACACACACACACACACACACACACACACACACACACACACACACACACACACCTGTTTGGCCAATAGAGATAATATATGTATGTGTGTGCGTGTGCTTGTACGTGCGTGCGTGCGTGCGTGCGTGAGGGTGTGTGTGTGTGTGTAATCAGAATATATAGATGATGAAAGAAATAATTTACGGAGAGGAAAGAAATGAAGGAAGGAACGGGTAAGGAAGGAAGGATGGGTGTGTGTGTGTGTGTAATCAGAATATATAGATGATGAAAGAAATCATTTACGGAGAGGAAAGAAATGAAGGAAGGAACGGGTAAGGAAGGAAGGAAGGATGGGTGTATAAGAACGAAAGAAGGAAAGAAGACAGGACTAGAGAGATGGAAGAAAACAGGAGAAGAAGAGAAGGAAGAAAGGGTGGAACACAAACAGGGAGGTAAGAATAGAAGAAGAGAAGAGGGAAGGATGGAAGGAAGAATGGAAACAAAGGAAGAAGGCAGGTTGGAGGCAAGGAAGGAAGGAAGGAAGGAAGGAAGGATGGAAGTAAATATGGGAAGAAAGGAAGGAAGAAAATGAAGTAAACAAAATTGAACGAAAAGAAAGAGAAGTAGAAGAAAATGAATGAAGAAGAAACAAACGAAGACACATAAAAAGGGAGAGAGAGAGAGAGAGAGAGAGAGAGAGAGAGAGAGAGAGAGAGAGAGAGAGAGAGAGAGAGAGAGAGAGAGAGAGAGAGAGAGAGAGAGAGAGAGAGAGAGAGAGAGAGAGAGAGAGAGAGAGAGAGAGAGAGAGAGAGAGAGAGAGAGAGAGAGAGAAATACCCGGAATACCATTAAGGGGAGGTTTTTAGTGTGTTTCCTAGACTTCCATCAAGCTTGAAATTACACCCCACTTGACCCTCTTTCAAGATAAATTTGTACATTTTTCGGTAGAAAAATGTCCCGGCCGAAGGCCGATTCCTCTTAAATTGGATATATCTTAAATTGCTAATGCGATCGAATCTCGTAGATACAGAGCACTTCAAAAATTAATGTTGATGTAATTATGGGTTTCCTTAATGATATGCATAACTACAATAATAACCATAGATCGCTGTATTTTGATTGAGGCTGCTATGTTAAAATAATTCAAAATGTATTGCAGTTCATAGCTCTTTTTATAACAAAGTATAGAGGTGTTTGGCCTTTGTATAAATGTAGACAATCATCAATTATCCCGATTTAATTTGCCTAATCATAAATTGCCAGACAAGCAGTGACAAAACAGCCTCTACCCCCGAAATAGCCTAAATGTGTTCCTTTCTCTATATTTGTATTTAGTACCGCCCCGGGATCCAGGTGGCGTTAGGTGTAATTGGAATATGGCTAATTGGCCACTGGCGAGTTTCAGGCTATAAGGAAGTTGGAGCCGTAAACTTCTATATAGAACACAAATGCAATGATCATAATGTAGGTGTCTGTTAGGTATAAAGTATGATGAATATGATATAAAGTATGATGAATATGATATAAAGTATGATGAATATGATATAAAGTATGATGAATATGATATAAAGTATGATGAATATGATATAAAGTATGATGAATATGGTTTAAGGGGAGGTTTTTAGTGTGTTTCCTAGACTTTCATCAAGCTTGAAATTACACTCCCTTGACCCCTTTTCAAGATAAATTTGTACATTTTTCGGTAGAAAAATGTCCCGGCCGAAGGCCGGTTCCTATTAAATTACAGGCTCGCTATCGCTCGCCAGGAAAAAATCGACACCTAAATGGGACGAAAGGTCTTAAAAGTGACATAAATGGGGTGAAACTTCTTAAAATCGCCAAACTGATGCGGCAAACATCTTAAAATCTCAAAAGCAATGGGGCTAGACATGAGAGAGAAAGGGGTCCAGAAAAAAGTCCCTCAAGTGGATATCTCCTCTTAATGTACAGTACATGGCACGGTCATAATTTAGCCGGTGATTATGTAAGAAATCGACGTTACAAAAATCCATTTTCTTCATAGACCGAAACTCGCAAGTGGTCAATCCTAATTCATAGACAAATAGTTTTAACAATGGAAGACAACAAAAGTAAAGTATTCAGATAAGATGGGGGAAAGAAAGGAGAGATTTTGCTAAGAAAAGAACTTGATAATGAGTGTTAACCTTGCTGGAGAGAATACAGAAAATAAATGTATTTTAGTGCCATATTTCACTCTAATTTTCTTTTAAAGTTAAGCCCCTCAGAAACGCGACCCCATTTCCGTTGTATTCAGACTAGCATAATACTGTTCTGTTAAATTTAGAAAAGATGTCTGAGATGTTTTAAAAGAGAGAGAGAGAGAGAGAGAGAGAGAGAGAGAGAGAGAGAGAGAGAGAGAGAGAGAGAGATTTATTTTTTCCTCTTGTAACTAGAGGGTTTACCTAGCTGAATAAATGTTACCATGATATTAACATTATTAACGATAATTATAATAATGGCTATTCAAATGATGATGATGATTGGGAGGATGAGTTAAGTATAATAATAATAATATCAGTATTAATACTAATAATAGTAGTATAGTAGTAGAAGCAGTGATAGTAGTAGTAGTAGTAACAAAATAAATAGTCTCAGTAAAATAATAATAATATCAACAACAACAACAACAACAAACACAACACATTCCAATAAGAAACCGAAGTACTCAGAAAATAAATATGAATATCAATCAATAGTAATACAATCCTTTCCAAAACCTGAAATATCACCTCCGGAATATAATACGTTTCTGGACAAGCAAACAAAAAGTGGGACAAATGAACATGGCCAAAGGGTGCGTCAATGCTATTTAATTTCACCTCAAATATTGAAACAAATTGGAGGCGGAAGAGTTGTATAAAAAATAAAGTAGCGTATAACTCGTTATCGGAAACCTACTGCCACATATATACAGTACACACACACACACACACACACACACACACACACACACACACACACACACCACATACACACCAACACATAAACACACACACACACACACACGTTTGAGTGTGAACAAGACCAGATTCGTGTAACTAATATTACTACCAGAGAACAAGAATAGATGTGTGTGTGTGTGTGTGTGTGTGTGTGTGTGTGTGTGTGTGTGTGTATGTGTGTGTGGGTGCGGTTGTGCGTCTGACCTGTGTGACCCTTCCCTTGTTATAACCAGGAGCCTCCATAGACGAGATAATTGTCACACGGCACGCACACAATACACAACACTCAAGAGGTAAATGGATAGATAGGGAGATAGATAGATAGTTATATAAATATACAGTATATAAATGCACTATATACTTACAATACATACATCGCAAAAAATTATATATACAGTATATATATATATATATATATATATACTGTATATATGTATGTTTTATATATATATATATATATATATATATATATATATATATATATATATATATATACTGTATATATGTATATATATATATATACTGTATATATATATATATATATATATATATATATATATATATATATATATATATATATACAGTATATATATATATATATATGTATATATATATATATATATATATATATATATATATATATATATATATATATCTATATTATATATATGTATATATATATATATATATATATATATACATATATATATATTTAATTCTATGTATATGTTGTGTGTATCAAGTACATTTTTATATCAATATATCTCCCTAACCATTGTGTCTATTATATCATCCATTCAATAGTCTTGGTATATCGACTTTTTCAAATAAGATTATATATTAAATATGTATACATTATTAGTCATAATAAAGCTCTTTATTTATCTTAGAAATATTCGGTATATATTATGTCTTGTTATGGATATGTAGTAATTTACCTTGTTTAACCAATACGCTTCGATTATATTCAGATGCAAATATTAAATATGACTATAATAAACGGATTTTAGTGAGCTTCAAAATACGTATATTGATCTTAATTATTTTGAATATGAAATTTATCCGAGTGAGTTGGATATAGTTACAGTGTACCACATAATATTTACAGCTTAGGCGACATATAATATTGCTTTAAGGGGAGGTTTCTAGTTTGTTTCCTACTCCTCCAGCAATCTTAAAATTTCACCCCCTTGACCCCCTTTCAAGATAAATTTGTACATTTTTCGGTAGAAAAATGTCCCGGCCGAAGGCCGATTACTCTTAAATTACAGGCTCGCTATCGCTAGCCAGGATAAAATCGACACCTAAATGGCACGAAAGGTCTTAAAATTGACAGAATGGGGCGGACATTCTTAAAAATCACCAAACTAATGGAGCAAACGTCTTAAAATCTCAAAATCAATGGGGCTAAACATGAGGGAGAAGGAAGTTCGAAAAAAAATCCCTCAAGTGGAAATCTCCCCTATAACTCCTTCAAGATTACGAGGACTGTTGCCATTATATTCTGGTTGCAATTAAAAACATTTATACAGCTTAGGAAGGATCTGTGGGAACTAACAGGGCAAAGGCTATCTCAATTAACCCTCTGTCTTCCATTTACCCTTCCTAATCTGAATAAAATCGTCTAACAATAGCCATGAAATAAAACAGAATTGCATCTCTGTATCCTGAAAGGGTTAATTGGAACAAAATTCATACATTTTAGGCTGCGGTCGTCAATATATATGTAATTTCTAGGTGGCCGGTTCTTCCTATAATACAGGCTCGCTTATTGCTCGTCTAAAAGACACGAAAGGTCTTAAATTTGACTAAGAAATGGAGCGAAAGATCTTAAAATCGCTAAACTATTTGGGCAAATGCCTCAAAATATCAAAACTGATGGCGCTAAACATGAGGGAGAATGGGGTCCAAAAAAAAAACTTAGCTATTTCAAGATACATGGATGCCTTTCTGCATTGTGTTCTGACTAGTAATTGACCATTATATTCAGCTTAGTACGGGCCTGTTGGAGTCAAGGGGTTAAGTTTTTTTTATCTGGACCCGGAATGCTTAGCCCCATTCGTTTTGAGATTTTATTAAGTTCGCTCCATTAGTCTGGCAATTTTAAACCCTTATGCCCCATTTCCTTGTCAACTCAAAGAACTTGCTCCGTAGCTAAGCAGAATCGTCTAATGTTAGCCAGCATTGAGAGAGAGAGAGAGAGAGAGAGAGAGAGAGAGAGAGCGAGAGAGAGCGAGAGCGAGAGAGAGTTAAGTTAGGAGTCACGAAAGTAATTCTGACTTTTACAGAACTCGGAACGTGACCGATCCATTCTCTCTCTCTCTCTCTGTGTGTGTCTCTCTCTCTCTCTCTATCTCTATCTATCTATCTATCTATCTATCTATCTCTCATACACACACACACACACACACACACACACACACACACACACACACACACACACACACACACACACACTAAAATATCCCCATGACCTACACAGATTCTTCCTAAGCTGAATAAAATGATCTTGAACAAGTCATAAAGAAAAGAAAGGCATCGTCATTCTGATAGGGATAAAATACATTAATAAACAATTAATGGGGTACCAGAGAAACAGGAAAGTAAATAAAACGATGCCATTTGACAGGATGCTAAAAAAGGTGTGTGTGTGTGTGTGTGACGAAAGAGAAAGCGAGTGAGAAGCGAAACAAAAAGTGATGTACACGTATAAAGCCGTCTCTTTAATGACAGGAGACAGATATACAGTATATTATAGACATTGCGATAGTCGCTTTAGGCTGAGCGGTCGAAATGAAATAAACGCTCACATTATGCTGACAAATTAATTGGGTCTTAAAGGGGGGATTTCCACTTGAGGGATTTTTTTCTTGACTCCTTTCTCCCTCATGTTTAGCCCCATTGCTTTTCTAATTTTAAAACGTTCGCCCCATTATTTTGACGATTTTAAGAACCTTCGACCCATTTCTGTCAATTTTAAGACCATTCGTGCCATTTAGGTGTCGATTTTTTCCTGGCGAGCGATAGCGAGCCTATAATTTAAGGGGAACCGGCCTTCGGCCGGGACATTTTTCTACCGAAAAATGTACAAATTTATCTTGAAAGGGGGTCAAGGGGGAGTAATTTTAAGCTTGATGGAAGTCTAGGGAATCAACTAAAAACCTCCCCTTAAGTTATTGAGAAATCCTGCTAACCAAGATGATAAACAGGCAGACAAAGAGACAGACAAACAAAGAGATAGACAGGCAAACAGAGAAAAATATGACAGACAAACAAATAGAAAATAGACAAAGAGACAGACAAACAAAGAGATAGACAGGAAAACAGAGACAAATATGACAGACAAACAAATAGAACATAGACAAAGAGACAGACAAACAAAGAGATAGACAGGTAAACAGAGAAAAATATGACAGCCAAACAAATAGAAAATAGACAAATAGACAGAAAGAAAGGCAACTAGACAGACAAAAAGACTGACAAATAAACACACAGGCAGACACACAGACATACAGTCAACTATGACAGGCATACAGATAGACAAACAAACAAAGAGATAGACAGGCAAACAGACAGACAGCGATGATCACAATCACAATTTACATAGAGATACTGACCACACACCCCTTATCATCCGTGCGAGGTGGTCAGGACTTAATTCGTCAAGAGTTAAAAAGAACCCTCAAATTTAAAAAGAAAGATAGAGATGGAGAGATATTTAGATAGAAGTATAGATAGATAGATAAATAAGGAGAGGGAGAGAGAATAAGAGCGAGAGACACTACGGAAGTGATGCAATGCCCACACACACACACACACATCTACACACACACACATCTACACACACACACACACACACACCCTCTTACACATTGCGTAGCTTAGCCTTCCTCCATACTTCTTTTTACACCCTCTACTCTCAGCTTCAGCTCTCTCGCTCTTTCTCTCTCTCTCTCTCTCTCGCTCTCGCTCTCGCTCTCGCTCTCTCTCTCTCTCTCTCTCTCTCTCTCTCTCTCTCTCTCCCTTAGAATTATAGCACTAAAACAAACTTTACATTTTGCTTTAATCATTGTCATGTGCCATTTACTCTATTTCATCTACCACATATTTATTATCTGTCTCCTTGTTTCACAGGGGGTTGGCCACGACATAATTATAATCTAGTGTATGAGGTGCATGTGGAATGTTGTCCTATGTTGGAATGGTTAAGGGGGGGCGGGGGTGGGGTGGGGTCGTTTGTTCCCCTAGATTCCACCCCCAAGACTCCCATTCAAGATCAACTTGTCTACGGGTGGTTTGATAATTGGTATCCACAGAATATAACATCCAAATCTGATCCAATTCCGTTTAAGCTATTTAAAGAAAATTACAATTTATATTTAAAGGGTTAAGCCCCTAAACCCCAAGTAGGGGTTAGCCGATCATCAATATTTGTTTGGTGTGTGCTGCCCTCAGGTAACCAGCGTGCCTTACAGTAAGAACCGGTCAAAGAGTCTTATTCATAATTTTCTGTGTGTGGGGGGAGGGGGCGATTTTTTTTTTTTTTTTTTTTTTTTTTTTTACAAGGGGTGAGGGGAGGCAGAAGGAGGAGGATTAACCCCTTCAGTACGATGACGTAATTTCCATCTTATTCTGGTTACTATTAGACGATTTCCTATATCTTATAATTGACTTCAAAGACTGATAGGGGTAAATACCATCTCAATAATCTCTCTGAATAACGTAGGTTCTTCTTACACTGATTACAATTGTCTAGCTTTAACCAGAACGAAAGGTAAAAAGGCGTCATCGTGCTGAAGGGGTTAAGGCTGGTTAGTTGCGCGTGTGTGTGTGTTTGGGGTGGGGGTGGGGGGGGGGGGGTCATTCTATTGTAGCCCAAAGTTTCTCGTTTCTAGTCTGGTGCCAAATGAAGGTGGTGACCAAGTTTCATGAACATCCGTCCATTATATTTTGAGATATCCTGCTGATAACCTAGCAAACAACCAGACAGCCAGCCAAATATACAAGCAGCCAAACAAACAACCAGCTAAACAAACAACCAGCCAAACCAAACCAACAACCAGACAGACAAACAACCACCCAAACAAACCAACAACCAGACAGACAAACAACCACCCAAACAAACAACACCCAAACAAACAACCAGCCAATCAAACAACCACCCAAACAAACAACACCCAAACAAACAACCAGACAGACAAACAACCACCCAAACAAACAACCACCCAAACAAACAACCAGACAGACAAACAACCACCCAAACAAACAACCACCCAAACAAACAACCAGACAGACAAACAACCACCCAAACAAACAACCACACAAACAAACAACACCCAAACAAACAACCAGACAGACAAACAACCACCCAAACAAACAACACCCAAACAAACAACCAGACAGACAAACAACCACCCAAACAAACAACCAGCTAAACAAACAACCAGCCAAACAAACAACCAGCCAAACAAACAACCACCCAAACAAACAACCAACCAAACAAACAACCACCCAAACAAACAACCACCCAAACAAACAACCACCCAAACAAACAACCAGACAGACAAACAACCAGACAGACAAACAACCAACCAAACAGACAACCAGACAGACAAACAACCAACCAAACAGACAAACAAATAAAAAGAACGAGAGACAGATAAACAGAAAACGACGAACACATAATCTTCATAAACTGCAATATTACCCCATACACTCCAATGAAGACCTTTTTCCCATCGAAGCTGCAACTAAGTCATTATCTACAGCCTATAATGATATAATAACCGTCTTTAAGGGCCCGAGGAGTCAAAGCCGAAGCCAACGAAGCTTAACCGCAGTCACCCCTCCCATTGCCGAGAAGAAAGATAAAAGGTTAAAAAAGAAAACGGGGCCGACCGCAGATTTACATATACGAACATAAACATGGGGAGAGAGAGAGAGAGAGAGAGAGAGAGAGAGAGAGAGAGAGAGAGAGAGAGAGAGAGAGAGAGAGAGAGAGAGAGAGAGAGAGAGAGAGAGAGAGAGAGAGAGAGAGAGAGAATAAAAGATACACCAAAACATATACCAGCCAAGGCTAGACAGACGTGTAAATAGATTCAATCATACCAGTAATAATAATTAAATATGAGTGACAGATTGATACTTTGTGCACACCCATTCGTCGCTCTCAATGATTTATGAATATTTAAGGGTACAGTTGATATTTATTTAAGGGTACAGTTGATATTTATTTAAGGGTACAGTTGATATTTATTTAAGGGTACAGTTGATATTTATTTAAGGGTACAGTTGATATTTATTTAAGGGTACAGGTGATATTTATTTAAGGGTACAGTTGATATTTATTTAAGGGTACAGTTGATATTTATTTAAGGGTACAGTTGATATTTATTGGGTCTATTTATATAAATATTAATTTATGTTTTAGTTTCCTCGCTAGACCTTCAACACACATCAAACAAACACTCCCTAGACCCCACTTTAAGCTAAATGTGTACATTTTTCGATAGCAAAATGTCTCATAAAATTACAGGCTTGCTTACGCTCGCCAGGTAAAAAATTGACACCTAAATGGCACGAAAGGTCTTGATATTTATATAGAAATGGGACGAAAGGTTATAATATCGACAAACTAATGGGGTGAACATCTTCAAATCTGAAAACTAATGGGGCTAAACATGACGAAGAAGGGGGACCAGAAAAACCACCCCTGTTCCCTTAACGAACACGAACGAGCCGAACCTTCTGAGAACAGCCTTGGGTATTGAAAGAACATCCTTTGAGTACCTTATTTGACCTCTCTCTCTCTCTCTCTTGCTCTAGCTCCGTGTGTGTGTGTGTGTGTGTGTGTGTGTGTGTGTGTGTGTGTGTGTTGTATATGTGTGTGTGTGTGTGTGTGTGTGTGTGTGTGTGTGTGTGTGTGTGTTTGTTTATATTTGCCTATCAGCACGTCTGTCTTTCTGACAGTCAGTGTGTATATATTGTGTATATATATATATATATATATATATATATATATATATATATATATATATCAGCAATACTCTTGTCCTTAAAAAAGCGTAAGCGAATAAAAACAAACTATTAATATCTAAGGTAAACCTTAGATATTAATAGCTTGTTTTTACTTAATTTTAGGCTTGAAAATGACTCTCTGTATGGGGTCGAAACGTTGCCCAATAAAGATGTTCGTCACAGCGTTGGTGCTTATATATATATATATATATATATATATATATATATATATATATATACCGGTATATATATATATATATATATATATATATATATATATATATATACTGTATATATATATATATATATAATGTATACTGTTTTATATTCCTATGTGAGTGACGGACACAAAAGGCAGAACTGCCTGTAGCGAGTGCCTCCCCCAGACTTGAAAGAGTGACAGGGCCAAAATAAAGGGACGTTCTAGCCAAAATACCTGGACACACGGAGTTTGAAGCAATTTAAGTCATAGGAAGAGGGAAAGTTATTTCCACAAATTGTTTTCTCAAAATATAATTTTGAAATAAAATAAATTGAAATTAAAAACCACAAAGCCAGCACATAGAATACATGTACATCACTATATGGGTAAGTGAAATATTTTCGCAAATAAATTAGTCGCACATATATTTACGCATTCTCGTCATATTCAAGGAATTAGTTAATTTGAGAAGTTCAGGACACGTATGTGGTGTTTGTATATTATCTCTCTATTTATATATATATACAGTATACAGATAAGTTATTTGTGTATTAGTTATTTATTACCTATCTTCCATCTATATACCCCCCTCCCCCCTCCCCCCTCTCTGCGCCCCCCTCGGAGCACTTCCTCCTAATAACCATTAAGCCCGTCACTTCCGGCCCCTCACTACTGCGGTTACCCAATTTATTCCCGAGGTCACTTCTTCGGTATACCCATGACCCGGTATACTCAATAGGGGCTATACCAGGGAGGTGGTATACTGGAGATGTGGTATACTCAATAGGTACTACACCAGAGATGTGGCTTACTGGAGATGTGGTTTACTTGGGATGTGTTATACATAGTATGTGGTATGCCAAAGATGGTATGCCTAATACTTACGGTAATTTGTACTTTTCTTATGTAATATGCCTGATATTTTGCATACTTTAGAAATATTATATTTCAGCTTGCATACTCCATATGTGATATATCATAGATCCGGTATATTTGTCAAATGTGGTATATCTAATTTGTGGTATGACACAGGTGTGGTATGCTACTGCGCAAAGTAAAGTTCAATACAGTATAACCCAGATCTGATACAAGCAAACCTGTTACTTCCTAGCCTTTGTTGTATTCCTGATCAAATACACATTACACCTTTTATGCCTATCTCCTCTACGAACTAACTCTTATTCTTTGTAGTTTAGTAATGTGCGTATACGTGTGTAATAAATGCGGAAAAAAATCATCAACTTAATTAATACAGACATTCTATTTAGCATTATATATTGTTTGCTTTGTGATGGCATCTGACATATTTTTTGGGCAAATTAAGTTATGTACATACAAGTTTATCTATGTCCCCCCAGGGTGCACTAATTCATAAAAATATACGAACGTAAACAAGCCAGTATCTGCAACAAGCCTCTTCGTCCATATAAGGCAGTTCCTTTTTGCACTTCTACCTCAACCTTCCCCTCACGCGCTGATTCTCGTCTTTCTGTATTCTTTATATTGTCCTTGTCCCAATTTTGGTTTGTTTAGTTTGCAAGTTTTACATTTTAATTAATATATCATACAAACAAGAAAACTATACATCACTGTTGTATTAGTGAGACCTCATATGGACTACGCTGACTAGTATTGCTGTGCCTATTATAGGATGCACTTTAATTCGCTAGAAAGTTTAACATAGACTATCGTAAATTATTCATGTTATAAATCTCTCATTTTTGTTGAAAATACTTATTTTGCATTGACTGAAGAAACATAGAATTAAGAGGATTTGATAGAACGTTCAAGTGAATGAGCTGAATATAAAAAAGGAGATAATTATATCCTAAACAAAGTGGTGAAACAGTAATTATAAACAAAGTGGTGAAACAGTAATTATAAACAAAGTGGTGAAACAGTAATTATAAACAAAGTGGTGAAACAGTAATTATAAACAAAGTGGTGAAACAGTAATTATAAACAAAGTGGTGAAACAGTAATTATAAACAAAGTGGTGAAACAGTAATAATAAACAAAGTGGTGAAACAGTAATTATAAACAAAGTGGTGAAACAGTAATAATAAACAAAGTGGTGAAACAGTAATTATAAACAAAGTGGTGAAACAGTAATTATAAACAAAGTGGTGAAACAGTAATAATAAACAAAGTGGTGAAACAGTAATTATAAACAAAGTTGTGAAACAGTAATTATAAACAAAGTGGTGAAACAGTAATAATAAACAAAGTGGTGAAACAGTAATTATAAACAAAGTGGTGAAACAGTAATTATAAACAAAGTGGTGAAACAGTAATTATAAACAAAGTGGTGAAACAGTAATTATAAACAAAGTGGTGAAACAGTAATTATAAACAAAGTGGTGAAACAGTAATTATAAACAAAGTGGTGAAACAGTAATTATAAACAAAGTGGTGAAACAGTAATCTGATAGAGCTCGAACTAATTGATTCAAATGGCACTAGGTTCGTGATTAAAAAGACGTATATAGGCAAGCGTTTATTTGTAGTAATTCAGTTGTTGACATGATACTAATTGCTGTCATTAACTCCAAGATCGGTGATCTAGTTCCAACATGTTCTCACATGTTGGAACTAGAACATCACATGGATGTATGGAGTTAAGGGGAGATTTCCACTTGAAGGATTTATTTCTTGACCCCTTTCTCCCTCATATTTAGCCCCATTGTTTTTTAGATTTTTAGACGTTCGCCCCATTAGTTTGGCGATTTAAAGAACTTTTGCCCCATTTCTGTCAATTTTAAGACCTTTCGTGCCATTTAAGTGTCAATATTTTCCTGGCGAGCGATAGCGAGCCTGTAATTTAAGAGGAACCGGCCTTCGGCCGCGACATTTTTCTACCGAAAAATTTACACATTTATCTTGAAAGGGGGTCTAGGGGGTGTAATTTCAAGCTTGATGAAAACGTAGGGAACAAACTAAATACCTCCCCTTAAGTGCGAGATGGATCTGCCGTGCATTGATCAATTTGTTCCCTGCCTATGCCGTACTCCTATGTAATTGACCTAATCTAATTGACCTAATCTAATTGACCTAATCTAATTGACCTAATCTAATTGACCTAATCTAATTGACCTAATCTAATCCACAATCCACCCGCACTAACTAACCTATACTCGGTTTCTTTTCAACTGACGGTAAATTGCAAAGTTCCCATCAAGATTTTATGATCAGTTATTTTGAAGATTTTGTAGTGAAATGTGGTGTTAATTATGCATATTTGGCATTAGTACGACACAGAGACATAGTAGATTCCTATTTTTCCACTAAGTATCTAGACATTAGCTGCCATGGTATTCAATTTACTGTCAGATGAAATGAAACAGAGTCTAGTTCAATTTACGGGCGATGCAACTGTGCGTTTGCATAAAACAAGTGAACAAATTTGTGAGTGAACCGAACTGACCGGCAACCCCTACTAAAATTATTCATATTTTATGAGAAAGAACTCGAGGACAAATTAATGTATGGGCGAACTAACTGACTACCTAGTAAAAAGGGTTAATATGTTTACTATCGCGACCATCGTTTTCTGCCGAGGGTTGGACAGCATGCCCTTGACTCGGCTTTCATGTAGTTCCTGTGTGTGTTATCTGGGCAGCTGGTGAGAGAGAGAGAGAGAGAGAGAGAGAGAGAGAGAGAGAGAGAGAGAGAGAGAGAGAGAGAGAGAGAGAGAGAGAGAGAGAGAGAGAGAGAGAGAGAGAGAGAGAGAGAGAGAGAGAGAGAGAATATGGTGTTATCACGACCGCTGATGGGGTGTCCTTAGAGAGAGAGAGAAAGAGAGAGAGAGAGAGAGAGAGAGAGAGAGAGAGAGAGAGAGAGAGAGAGAGGTGTTATCTCTACATCTGGTGGGGGTCCTTATACAGGTAAGTGTAGTGGAGCGTGATGGTGGAGTTATGGTGATAGATTGAGGGTGGAGGAGTGGTGGTGATGGAGGAAGGGTGGAGGAGTGGTGGTGATGAAGGAAGGGGTGGTGGGAGTGTGTGGTGATGGATGAGTGGGGTGATGGTGGTAAATTGTTGGTGATGAAGGAAGGGGTGGTGGGGTGAGGGTGGTGATATGGTGGTGATGGACGAGTGGGGAGTGGTGAATTGGTGGTGATAAAGGAAGGGGTGGTGGGGTGAGGGTGGTGATGGAATAGTACTGTAAAGGGTGGTGAGGATTGGACGAGTGGGATGATTGATGGTGGTGAATTGGGGGTGATGAAGGAAGGAGTGGTTGGGTGAGGGTGGTGATATGGTGGTGATGGAAGAGTGGGGAGTGGTGATTATTGTGAGTTGGTTGTGATGAAGGAAGGGGTGGTGGGGTGAGAGGGGGGAGTGGAAGAGTGGGAAGTGGTGAGGATGAGATGAGAGGAAATGAAACGTTTATTTAATAATAATAATAGTGCAGTGTACTCATTGCAAATTGTTCAACCCCATTCAGTCACTTCTCAATGTTACTGAATACATTTTAGATTGCGATAAAAACAACGACAATAATAACAACAACAAACACAGCAAGACCAAAAACAATAACAACAAAAAACAACAGCAACAATAACAGCAAGAACATCAATAACAATAGCAACAGCAACAACAATAACAAAATAATGACAACAATATCAAGATCAACAACAATTATGTAATGAGAATGTCGGACAGGTTGGGAGAGAGGTATCTTGATCAGGTTTCGAACCCACTCACTCCAGGTATATTTGGGAGAGTTGGGCACCGTAACCACTCGGCCATGAGCGGATATATGGGAAACAACCTTAATTACAATTTGAGAACCAGGTTATAGTCTCGTGGAGGACTATGCCTTCGAACACGTAGTGATTTTTTTTTTTTTAGACTTCAACCATGACTACTTTACACATCTCCCCCGCCAACTCGGCTAAGTGATATGTGGACTTAAGGAATATGGTAGAGATAACCCAAAGTGAATGTATTTTTGTATTAACTAAAACTACAGCAACATGAGCAACTACATTAATAAGGGACAGGGTAAAGATGGCGCAAAATGAATGTATGAGGGAGATCCAAGCAAGGTCAGGGAGGTGTCAGGGTGAGGCAGGGAGGGGGTTTATTAAAGCGGGCTACGGTACAACTTGTTTAACTCTACTTAACAGCAACAATAACAAGAATAGTAATGATAACAGCAACGATAACAACAACACCCACTAACAACAGCAACACCACCACCAACAACAACAACAACAACAACAACAACAACAACAACAACAACAACACTAATGGGGCACAGGGTATAGATGTCCATAAGTGAATGTATGAGGGAGATCCAAGCAAGGTCAGGGATAGCGGTCAGGGTGGGGTATATGTAGAGTCCAGAGGTAAAAGGAGAGTGTAGGAGGGAGGTATTAGTTATAAGTAGAGTCCCTAGGTATAAGTTGAGTGTAGGAAGGAGATATTAGCTCTTGGGCCAGTGTGGATATATAAGTCTATCCATGACTCCTAAGCTCATATAACTACAAATAAAAGGCTAGAGAAAATGGGCTGTACAGTTGCATACCTATTAGAGGTCACGATTTCTAGCCAACTGTAAATGATTAATCTATAGGTTCCATCCAAGAAGGCACATATTTATAATTATTTCCTACAAGACATCGTTCTTGTGGTTGAAGGTATGTTAATTCTATTTGATACATTTTGTGGTCTGGGTCATGGGCGCTTAAAGTAAAAAAAAAAAAAAAAAATATATATATATATATATATATATATATATATATATAAATTATATATACGGTATATATATATATATATTTGGTCTAATTATGATGAACTGACTGTAGTGGATGGCATAGGTGACTAGGGTATGGGCAGAATGTTAAGGAGTAAAGGGTACAGACGGTAATGGGAGGCTGGAATGGAGGATATTTGTGTTATTTGTTTATGTTCTTTATTTGTGTTTGACATTTGCTCCCTAGATCTCCATCAAAGCTTAAACGAATATCCCTCAAGACCCCCCTTCAAGATAAATGTATATATTTGTCGGTAGAAATATATCCTGGCCAGGGGATCGGGAAAAGGAAATATGGACAAAGGGGTGGGGTGGGGGGGGGGGGGGGGGGGGGTGGGGGGGGGGGGGTTAGAACCTAGAGCAGGTTTGTTGTGTTAATTAAGTTAGTAAGGGGGTCAGGGAGAAGTTACGAGGTATAGGGGTAGGTAGGAAGGGGGCAAATAATATGGGGTTTGGGAGTATAGGGGTGAGGGTAGGTAGTAAGGGGGGGGGGTCAGGGGGGGGTTAAGGAATAAAGGGTTAGTAAGGTGGGTCAGGGTGGGGTTAAGGAGTAAAGAGTTGGTAAAGGGGGTCAAGGGGGCGTTAAGGAGTAAAGGGTTAGTGAAGGGAGTAAGGGTGGGATTAGGGAGTACACAGTTAACAAAGGGGGTGAGGTTGGGGTTATGAAGTATGGAGAAGTAGGGAGTCAGGGGAGGTAAGGAGTAAGGGAGATAGGGAATAAGGAAGATGAGGGCGAGGTTAGAGAGTATGGGGGGGGGGGGGTCAGGAGTAAGGGGGGTAGGGGGTAAGGGCTTGATTAAGGGCGGGGTTACAATGATCGTAGGAATTGTGTCGGCGGCGGAGGCAAGGTCGGTCGGTAATTTGGAAGTGCAGGGAGAGTAAGAATTTAAGGTGAGATATATAGGCTGGTATTTATGGCACTACCTCGTGTTTAGCCCCATTTTTTGTTTTAGATCTTATAACGTTCGGCTCATTAGTTTGGTGATTTTAAGACTTTACGCCCCACCGACAATAACACCTACACTAACACCTTCACCAGCACCTCAATCATCACCACCGTCATCAATGGAACACCATAAATGAAAACATAGAAGAGTGAACGAGATGCAACATTGCGGCGTGTAGAAGGAGATTGTAGGGAACTAGTAAGAAGAATTGAGTTGATGAAGCGAAATGTTTTTGATTTCGAGAAGTGCGGTATGAGTGGAACCTCACCACACATGCGAACAATATTCAATACATGGGCACACAGTTCCTCTACTGTATACAGAGCAAGAAGCTGTGCGGCACTGAATAACCCACAGAGTCGGTTGAGCACACCTAACTTCTGGGAAACTGTTTTTAGCAAGAGTGGTAATATGATTTTTCCAAGAAAGGTCGGATGAAAAAGATACACCAAGAATGTTGATAGAAGATGAAGGGTTGATTTTTACTATCATCATCACCACCACCACCACCGTCACAACTATTAAAATTACCACCACCACCCCCACAACTATCATCATCATCATCATCAACAACATCATAATCACCACCACAATCATCACCACCACCACCACCACCACCATCACCACAATCATCACCACCAGTAGACCGCCAACTTGTTTTTACCCTGGGCTAATAACATGGATCAGGCGGGGTGAAAATCTACAATTACCCTGAGAATGTGAGCCGAGTCCAGGTCACACCTAAGCTGATACAACAACATTGATTTGTGGTATTGTTTCTTTCTTTTCTGGATGAAATATGATTAGCTACGTATTTATGTGTCTGTGTGAACTTTGAGATAGCTATATAGATCGGTAGATAGATGGATAGAGTACAAAGGAGTACAAAGGAAATCAAGCAACAACAAGTCTAGTGACCCCTCTAGGCTGCTTGTCCTTCAAAACACTGAGGATCAGTGTCCAAACAGTGGCTTAGAGTGGGTAAGGGAAAATTGGAAAGGGAACTACTACCCTGGAACTAATGTCCGTGGCAGGATTTGGAACTTAGTAGGGGACATATGGGTTAGTAACTTAACACAGTTTAAGTGATCTTTCGTATATCTGGGAGAGAGAGAGAGAGAGAGAGAGAGAGAGAGAGAGAGAGAGAGAGAGAGAGAGAGAGAGAGAGAGAGAGAGAGAGAGAGAGATACAGGGGAGGGGAAGGGGGTGGGGGAAGAGAGCCAGAGTCCAACTGGAGAGGTCGTGACAAATCTACCAACATAACGAGGCATTAAGCTAAGACAAGGGTTTACAAAGTAGCGTATTACTCTGGGTGTCATTATGGTGGGGGAGTCGTGTGGGCAATAATGTAAAGGTTGATGGGTGCTATAGGGTATAATGGGTGTGTGTGTGTATGTTTGAGAGTGTGTTAGTGTATGTGTGAGTGTGTGTGGGCGTGTGTATATATGTGTGTGTGTGTGTGGTGTATTTACTTATTTATAGTTTACAGGTGTGTGTATGCGTGTGTGTATTCACCTATTTGTATTCCCTATTTGTAGTTTATAGGAATTGAGCTGCGCTCGTGTTGTCCTGCCTCAGTTCCTATTGACTATACATTTTATATCCTCTGGTTCTTCCATCATTCCGCCTAATACAATCCTCCTTATCGAGTCTCTCGAACCCTCTCATGCATCTATACATTGCTATCAGGTCTCCTCGAAGTCTTCTCTCCTCTAGCGTGGGAAGTGTGTGTGTGTGTGTGTGTGTGTGTGTGTGTGTGTGTGTGTGTGTGTGTGTGTGTGTGTGGAATGCAAACGAAACAATACATTGCTTTATTATAGCCGAGATGCTTTAGAACTTAACTTTGATGGTAAAAATAGGTCGAACTGGTTTAGCTTTATATGCTCAGGATTTTACTTATCTATGTATGTATTTATCTATGTATGTATTTATCTATGTATGTATTTATCTATGTATGTATTTATCTAAACCCTCTTGTATACCAATCAGACCATTATTTCCTTTTATTGTACTTACAATATCGTCTTTACATTTCTGCCCCACCTACCGTACCCTCCTCGTGATTCTTTCCCACCTACACACACACATACGCATACACACACACAAGCATACACACACATACATACACAGACACCCACTGACGCACCCACACACACTCTCTCACACAAACACACCCACACCCACACCCACACACACAACGCTAGTAGCTACAGTATACCCTACCTTTTAATGAGCTCGCTATTAAGGTTTATTACCCCTTCCACCGCGTGATGTGTTCTGTACAAATAGTCAACTAGGCATTTATGAATCTCTCCCTCTACCTATATGTTTATCTGTTTTCTATCTATAATTGCCATAAATTGATATAATTAATGTAGTTTAATATGGATACATTAGTAAAACAATCATAGGGTTGAAATATTATCGTATTCATAATTCACTATTAATTATTATCTGACAACATTAATTTACCCATAATGTTCCGTTTCTCAAGGGTCATAATACTAGGCAATTTCTGTTTATTGTTATCGGAAATTAAACTAAAGGTGTTTGACTGAATATTTCATTAAAAGTTTAGTTATAATAGTACGGTACATTTTATGTCATTCCTGAATTAACAATGAAAGTCGTAACCCAACAAGCTACTAAAATAAATGACTTTTCTTCGGAATGGTTTCTTGTATGACCTTTAAAAGTAGCTATATAGAAACAAGTATTGAGATATAAAATTAAGTACATATTTGGTAAAAGATTTGCAATATGTTTTAGTGATCTATAAACATTGATATATAAATACTAAAATTAATAGGAAAGAATTGAGGATACAATTAATGAAACACTTAAAAACTTTTACTGCATCTAGTAAAATACGAACGAGTGTAGTAACTATTTGACGAGTGTTTGTTATATTATGGCTATATCTATATACCCAGGTGTAATATACTTTCACTCATACACCTACACACACACACACACACTTATGCACATATATACATATATACAGACAATCACGCACATACTCACATAAGCAATTACAGACTCATACACACATATTTACTATCTCTCACTGTAACACATGCACACACACTGATATACACTAACACACACGCGCACACAGGTACACACACACACACACACACAGGTATACACACCCACCCACACGAACACGCACACACAAACACACACACCAACTATACCCCCCATATCACACACCATGGACCTCAACTCCTACATTAATGCACACACACACACACACACACACACACACACACACACACACACACACACACACACACACACACACACACACACACAAACACACACATACACACCAAGTACACCCTACATACAACACACCATGAACCTCTACTCTGTACATTATTCCACACACGATTCACTGGTGCAACTAATGGTAACAATAAAACGATACTTAAAGGAGTAATCTATGTAGGTGTCCCTCAGATGGGTACTCCTCTCTCTCTCTCTCTCTCTCTCTCTCTCTCTCTTTCTCTCTCTCTCTCTCTCTCTCTCTCTCTCTCTCTCTCTCTCTCTCTCTCTCTCATTCTCTCTCATTAAGCCCTTCAGTACCGACGACGACTTTTTATCTTTATTTTGGCTACTATTAGACTTAGTTTAGTTTGCAAAGAGCCTCCAGCGATCAACAGGCTTCGAACTATCTCTCTTAACCTTTTTTGCTGTCACAGAACCTTATTAAACTGCACAAAATCGTCTAAACTTAGCTAGAATCAAATTAAAAAGATGTCGCCTGTTCAAGGGCTAAAACTGTGTATTTGTCCTGGTAAGAAAGGGGTCAAATTATATGTGCAATTTATTAGCATCCTTAAACTAATATTAATCTTAGCCAACTCAAATATAATAATACAGCGTTTCTCTCACATATCAAGCCATGGTTATACTGTTATATTTCGCTTGTAAAATGTACAATATGTGAAATGTACAATATGTGAAATGTACAATATGTGAAATGTACAATATGTAAAATGTACAATATGTGAAATGTACAATATGTGAAATGTACAATATGTGAAATGTACAATATGTAAAATGTACAATATGTGAAATGTACAATATGTAAAATGTACAATATGTGAAATGTACAATATGTAAAATGTACAATATGTGAAATGTACAATATGTAAAATGTACAATATGTGACGTATATCATTATTAAATAGGGTATAAGTTAGTGACATCAAAGCATATTACAAGTAGTTTTTTGATAATGCGTGAGAGAGAGAGAGAGAGAGAGAGAGAGAGAGAGAGAGAGAGAGAGAGAGAGAGAGGGAGAGAGTGTTTGAGTGTGTGTGTGTGTGTGCGTTTGCGTGTGTGTGTACTCTTAAATATGTAACCCATTCATTGTGTAGGGATCAACGAAAGCCATAAACAACCCATTGTATTTACCACGAGTACCTATGTGTGTGTGTGTGTGTGTGTGTGTGTGTGTGTGTGTGTGTGTGTGTGTGTGTGCTAGTAGGTTTGTTTCCAGTAACCCGTTCATTGTGAGGAGATCAACAAAAGCCGCAACCTACCCATTGTATTTGCTTTAGTACCTAAGTCTGTGTGTGTGTGTGTGTGTGTGTGTGTGTGTGTGTGTGTGTGTGTGTGTGTGTGTGTGTGTGTGTTTCCCAAGTAAGAGGTGGTGGGGAGGAGGGGAGGGTGGAGGGGCTCTCATCACCAGCTGTTTGAGGAAGAGGAGGTGGAGGAGGAGTAGGGGAGGGGTTAAGGTGGAGGTGTGGGGAAGGGGGGGGGGGGGGGGAGCGGGGGTGAGTCAATGGCAGGGCGTGTGTACCATGACCTTCACTCTCACCCTACATACGTACACACACACACACATACACATAGGCACTATTATTTACACATAATGCTCTGACCCTACATACACGCACACTGGCACTTTTACATACGCACACCCTCTTACACACACACACACACACACTTACGCACATACGTACATACTTTATTTTCGTGGGAACATACGCACATAGATTCATGAATACGCAAATTTTGTGTGTAAAGACTTCGGCACACACGTATGCATAGCCTTTAGCAAGTACATATATTTCCGTAGCTTCCTTGTATACGTACTTGTTTAATTCTTACCTAGATATACATACTTAAATGTACTTGATGCATAACACGCATATGCATAAATTAATACGCCGATTAATAAAAACCATCGACAGAAAATATATAGAAAAAAATCACAATAACCGATCAATTGAATACGAAAGAACATTGAAAGAAATCACACACAAAAGCTTATAATAACAACAAAAGAAAATAACTACCCAATAACAATAAAAAAACACCTACACAAAATCACGATCAATATAAAAATAAGAGCGAATACTTACCCGAGAAACGAAACCGCTCATTTGCCTTTGTGTGTGAGACTCAAAGAAACGCCTGAATATAATTATGTGTCCTTGTGTCAAATATTCGAGAGAAATGCATATACAAAAGATTCTGCAACTCTCTCTCTCTCTCTCTCCCTCTCTCGTTTTTTAGTTTGAAGGAAGTCTGGGAAGGTGTTTTTTTGGTGGCCTAGGGGACAAACTAAAATACATCGCTCGAAATTGTCAAAAGCAAAGACAATCCTCAATAATAATAATACAACAATATATAATGATAACCCCCAAGATGTCGGACCAGATAGTGTTAATCGGAGGAGAAGTTTCATCCCCCCCACACTTAACCCTTTCGAGATCCGATTACGCATTTCTTTTCTGTTTTCTGGCTATTATTAGACGGTTTTATTCAGATTAGGAAGGGTCTATGGTGTTGGTGGTGTATTGGTTTAGATGCTTATGTTTTGGGTGTGGGTGTCCCGAGTTCGAATCCCAGGAGGACCATATTCTTTCATTAGTTTATTCAAGTACATTGAGGTTTGAAATGGATGATTAATGCTAAGAACGGGTTGTTCCTTAATTCCCACAGACTCTTCTTAAACTGTCTAAAATCGTCTAATGATAGCCAGAATAAACTGTAAAAATGCGTCATAATCTATAAAGGGTTAATTCATAGAACATGGGATTACATTTATTAATAGTGTGTTTTTATAATTGGCTTTATATTCCAACATTAACCCCTTCTGTACCGGTGACGTCTTTTTAACTTTATTCTGGCTGCTATTAGACGAGTTTATTCAGTTTCAAAATGGCCCCCCAGCAATTAACAGGCTTCGAACTATCTCACCCAAGGCCGTTTTACTACCACAGGTCCTTCTTAGTCTGCACACAATCCTCTAAATATAGCTAGAATAAAATGAAAAAGATGTCGCCGGCATAGAATGGGATCATGTAAGACCAAAGCTCAGGATTCCATTTCTCGGCCACTTAACCCTATCTGGCCCGACTTCTTGAGGGTTATTAGGATATTTCGTTTCATTATTATTGATGATTTTGATTGATCAAGCCATTTTCGAGCAGTGCATTTTAGTTTGTCCCCTAGGTTAACGAAAATGTTTTCCCAAACTTCCTTCAAACTAAATAAAAAGGCCCTCCTAGACCTCTTTCAAGCTAAATTTGTATCGGCCTAAGGCTGATTCCTCTTAGGTTAGAGGTTCGCTATAGTTCGCCTAGAACTATGAGGTCAAGCGTCTTATTATCGCCATACTAATGGGGCAACGCGTCTTATAATCTCCAAAATAATGTAGCGAAACAGGTGAGATTCAAAATGACTCCCTCGGACCAAAAGGTGTTAACCCTTTCAGTATATTGTGATGCAGTCTTAACAATTGATTTATGACAATTATTAGTTGTGTTTAAGAAGTATTACTAAAGGTCATTCTTAAGCAAAATCATAATAGACTAGAAGTACCAAATATAGATGTTAGAAGCCGCCATGTTACTGAAAGGCTAAGGAGGATGCCGGATTATTCCTATCTAATTAAAGAGTGGTCTTATAAGAATTAATTTAATAAAACATAAATTTAGCTTGCAATGGGTGAGGATAACGGGAGTATTCTAACATGTTGAAATAGAACTCGGCCTTCGCGCAGTTCTTTTTTTATATTTCTATAATTATTAATAAGGAAGTAAGGACTGGAAACGAAATGACCCGCCACTTTTTTACCGACTAGTTAACTCTTTCACTACGGATGTCGGATGTCGTATTTTATAATTGGATTATGTCTGACAATAGATGATTTAGTTTACAGCAAGAGGATTTTTTAGGAAGAACCTTTAGGAATTTAGTGGCTAAAGAATGTGTTTTATGTGAGTGAAGGAGACAAAGGGCAAGCTGTCTGTAACAAGTGTCTCCCCCAAAGTTGAAAGAGTGGCAGAGACTCAAATTCAAGGTATGTTAAGAGTCGAAATGTCTGGACACATGGAGCTTGAAGCAGTTTAAGTCATAGGATGAGGGAAAGACAGATTGAGGGAAAGGGTTCCAAAGCTTTCTTGGTGAGTAGAAGAAAGACTGGGATAATCGGCTCACTCTTGGGTTAGAGAGTTGGACAGAGTAGGGGTGGGAGTGTGTTGAAAGACGGGTGGCCCCCACTCTCCGAAAGGGAGGAGGTATACACTAAAAGAGCTCTGAAGAATATTAACCCTTTCTGTACCATAGCGACGTCTTCTATATTAGATTTCAGTTAGATTTAGACGATTTGATGAAGCTTTGGAAGGATATATGGCGGCTAAAAGGGTGAATTGAGATAGTCTGTAGTCTTGTAATGGGTAGACGTCTTTCCTAAGCTGAATGAAATACTTGCCAGAATATAATGAAAAGGACGTCACCGGTATTGAAGGGGTTAATCATGGTAAAAGCGGTAGAAGAATGAGAGAGATGCAACCCCTCTAAAGCCGGTATCACACGAACAGTTTTCCCTGGTTCAAATGACGTCATGCGCACCAGATCCGAAGAGTTGATGGAGAAATATCGCAAGATGATCCAGCACTACAAAAACAAGTCAAGGAATATCATCATCTCAGGCATTCTCCCCAAGATCGACGCACCTGACAAATTCTACGACAAGGCTTTCAGCACAAATAGCCGACTAAAACATTTGTGTCTGAGGGAAGAAGTTGAATTCATCAACCTCTGGGACAACTTCTACAACCAGCCTACTCTGTTCCGCAAGGATGGCACTCATCTAAACCCTGTGGGTTCAGCACGCATGGGTCGTCTCCTACACGAAGCAGTCCGCAGCCATGGATCAAAAAACGCCATCCGAGAAGAAGCAGCAGTGACATAAATCATCCAACGCCAAGAAAAAAACAGAGGCAACCGAGGACCACCAGCGATAAGGACCGAAGACAGCGAGGACCGAGGACAGCCATGAACATAAATGTAGATCCGACAAGAACCAAAAATATTATTAAAGAGCGTTCCGTGAGTTCTAAAATAACAAATTTAAAGGTTTTCTATGCAAACGCTCGTAGCATACGCAATAAATTTTCAGATTTAGAGGAGCTAGTGTTTACAGAAAATTATGATGTGATTGGCATAACAGAATCTTGGCTCAATACAGAAGATAGAGACTTTTTAGCAGAGTATTCACTTCCCGGTTATGTAATGTTTGAGAAAAGCCGAATAAATCGAAATGGAGCTGGCGTTTTACTTTATATCAAAGAAAGTCTTAACCCTACCCTCTTGTCAAAACCTCAAATTGTGAACGTCGACGCATCTTTTGTGCTAATAAAGAATAATAAAGGTACCAAAATAATACTTGCATTAATATACAGACCTCCAGCTCAATCAGTGCAAACTGACCGAGAAATTTACGAACAAATTGCAGATGTAAGTAACACACAAGATACCGTAATTTTTGGTGACTTTAATTTACCTGTGACCAAGTGGGGCGATACTCTTACTTCACACTCCGGACATGACTTGTATACGAACTTGCAAGAGAGTTCGCTTTATCAATTTGTTGGAACGCCGACCCGTGGTAATAACGTTCTTGACATTGTACTTGCAACAAAAGAAGAATTAATAGAGAATTTGAATGTTGGTGATGAATTCAGTAACAGCGACCATCGTACGATAACTTTCTCTTTAAAGTTTACTAGTAACGAACCAAATAGTAGCATCGAAAAAGTCCCTAATTTCAAGAAAGCAAACTTTCATAAACTTAGAGCTATGTTTAAAGAAACTGACTGGAGCTTTTTAATTCACAATAACGACATAAATACATCTTGGAAGTTATTCGAAGCCACTTACCTAAAAGCAGTGCAAGACTGCATACCATCGAAAACTCGGCGTCCAGGCCATAATAATAAGCCCAAATGGTGGAATAAAGATATTTCAAACTGCCTGCTTGCTAAAAAATTTGCTAATGATAGATTAAAATCCTCACAAAATGACGAAGAACGGCTGAAATTTGTAGAGCTACGACGCAAAGCCAAAAAGTTAATTAAGCAAAGTAAAAAGACCTTAGAGTTACATATTGCGAATCAAAGTAAAACAAACCCGAAAGAATTCTATAGTTATATCAGAAAGAAAAAAGTAGTTACTTCAACTGTTGGACCGTTAGTCGATGAAAATGGAGAATACACCAAAGACGAAGAACAAATGAGTAATGCCCTCAATACCTTCTTTGCATCAGTTTTTACAACAGAAGACCTCAGTGATATCCCTACACCATCGCCGATTCAGATTGATAATTCAGATGTTCTAAGCAATATCACCGTTACAGAGAGAGAAGTATTGAATTGTTTAGATAAACTCAAGGTAAATAAAACGCCTGGACCTGATACAATCTCGCCTAGAGTTCTAAAGGAAGCTAAGGATGAGCTCTCTAAACCACTGACATTACTATTCAATAAATCCTTGCAGTCTGGAACTATGCCCGATCAGTGGAAGCTAGCCAACGTAACACCGATATTCAAAAAAGGCAGCAAATCCCTACCCAGTAACTATCGTCCAATTAGCTTAACCTCAGTTGTATGTAAAATGCTAGAAACGGTCATACGAGACAGACTCGTAAATCACTTAGAGGAAAATAACATACTTAAAGATACTCAACACGGCTTTCGTAAAAAACGTTCCTGTTTAACAAACCTCTTAGACTTCTTCCACGATATCCTCAACCTCTACGATGAGAGTAAAGCTGTAGATATTATATACCTTGATTTTCAAAAGGCCTTTGACAAAGTTCCCCACAAACGTTTACTGCTAAAACTAAAAGCGCATGGAATACAAGACGGTGTGTTGAAATGGATAGAAAATTGGCTCAGCGACAGAAAGCAAAGAGTAGTCATACACGGTAAGGCATCAAAATGGACCAATGTAAGTAGCGGGGTACCCCAGGGATCGGTACTAGGACCAATTCTCTTTCTAATTTACATCAACGACATAGATGAGGGTCTCACCTGTACAATCTCAAAATTTGCTGACGATACAAAAATTGCAAATAGCGTACTCTCAAAAGAACAAGTTGACGATATGCAACACAATCTAGATAAATTGTCATGTTGGGCCCAAATTTGGCAAATGAGTTTCAATGCGGATAAATGTAAAGTACTACATATCGGATACCTAAATGAGAAAGCAAACTATTCGATGAATGGCACTCAGCTTAAGAATGTAAACAGAGAAACCGATCTGGGAGTAACAATATCGAGTAACCTAAAACCGAGTCAACAATGTTCAGAAGTTGTTAAGAAGGCACACAAAATAATTGGCTTTATAGGCAGGTCATTTGAGCATAAATCCAAAGAAGTTATCCTAACCCTTTACAATTCCTTAGTCCGCCCTCTTCTGGAATACTGCGTTCAATCCTGGTGCCCTTATTACCAAAAAGATATAAACAAGCTAGAACGAGTTCAACGTAGAGTTACCAAAATGATACCTAGCCTAAAGAACAAACCATACGAAGAGCGTCTTAGAGAATTAAATCTATTTCCTTTAACCCAGCGCAGATTAAGAGGTGACTTAATTCAAGTGTTCAAAATCATCAAAGGCATCGACAATATGAACTGTAGTAAGTACTTCACTATCGACCAATCTAATTACACGCGGGGAAACGGTTGCAAAATTATTGGTAAATCTTTTAACTCACACGAATCTAAGAATTTCTTCTTCAATCGAGTTGTCAACTTGTGGAATGGGCTTCCCCGAAACGTTATAGACTGCATCACCGTTGATTCATTTAAACTCCGCCTAGACAAATATCTCGCATTAAACCCGCGACTGACTGCGTTTGTAAATTAATAACTTTATTTTATCCCCCCCTCAGTTACTAACCCATCTGTCCCCTACTAACTTCCTAATCCTGCCACGGACATTAGTTCCAGGGCAGTAATTCCCTTTCCAATGTTCCCTTACCCACTCTAAACCACTGTTTGGACACTTGATCCTCAGTGTTTTGGAGGACAAGCAACCTAGAAGGGTCACTAGACCTGTTGTTGCTTGATTTCCTTTGTACTCCCTTTGTACTCCTTTGTACTCCCCTCAACACATACATCCAACACTGATCTGGCAGCTTTTGAGGTAAGTTTGATAACCCCTTTAGCACGATGACGCATTTTTACCTTTGAATCTGGATGCCGTTTAAGAAGGACCTGTGTTATCTAGAGGGTTTATGGAGATTGTATTTATCTCTTTGACTCCGAGAGGTAGATTATAAGCTAAATCTAATCGTCTAATGGTTACCAGAATAGGATACATATTACGTCATCGTGCTGAAGGGGTTAAATACTCAAGTCACCTAAACCCATCTAGCATCAGTCTAGTTTCCGATACCAGTGCAAATATCCCAGAGATGTAACCAGACAAAGTTGACCATGGAGTGTTGACGCTTAAATCTGTCGTGTGATACCCCCTTAACCCTATTTGGTCCGAGGAAGGTCTTTTGGACCATCCATTTTTCGCTCCAGTAGTTTGGAGAGTTTAAGACGTTTCACTCCATTAGTTTGGCGATAATATGGCGCTTCACCCCATGCATGTGTTGATTTTGTATTCTGGGCAAACGATAGCGAGCTTGTAACTTAGAAGAAATCGGCAATATTTAAATCGAAAAATTTACAAATGTATCTTGAAGGGGGCCTGGGTGGATTTTTTTGTTTTGTTAATATGAAGGAAGGCTGGGAAAGCGTTTTTGTTAGCCTAAGGGACAAACTAAAATACATTGCTCGAAAATGGCTGGGTCAATCAAAACTTTCAATAATAATGAAACCGAATATCCTCATAACCCCCGAAAGCGTCGGACCAAATAGGGTTAAATGGCAGAGACATGGAATCCTGAGCTGTGATTCTACTGTTGGACTATGATGTCAATTATAAAACACACTCGTAATATGAAGCAGAGGTCTATTAATCCCGTGTTCCGAAAATAACCCTCTGAAAATTGTGACGCATATGGACAGTTAAGTCTGGCTATTATTAGACAGCTTAGGAAGGATGTGTGGGAATTATAAGAGCAAAGACTATCTCAGTTAATCCTCTGACTCCTGAATGAGTTAAAGTGTCTTATTATTGCCAAAATAATAGGGTGAAACGTCTATAAAATGTCCAAACTACTGGGGTCAAACAGGGGTGGCTCTCAAACGACCCCTCAAATGTTGTGAAATATACACAATTGAATTCTCACAATGCCCGAAATCAGAACACCCCCCCCCCCCCCCCCCGTACCTAAATAGCACGATATTTGAATGAGGAGGCATCAGGTAGGCTAGAGAGGTTTGAAACTCGTCGATCTATAGTTGATTGGGTGACGGAGGTTTTGATTCTGGTAGTTCGTAGTCAAATTAACCCATTCTGACCGGGTAACTTATCTCTATTAGTATATTGTAGCTATATAATGGTGTTTAATGCAGCTTAGGAAGGAGCTGTTGCAATTAAAACGTAAATTTGGATAGTGTGTAGTCTTTTAATAGCTAGAGATCCTTCTTATGCTGACTAAAAATCCTCTAATGGTAGCCAGAATAAATAAAATGTCACCCGTACTGAAGTGGTTAAACTTTTTAACATATATTTGACAATTATATGATTACATACTCGCAAAGCCGGAGCCACATGAGTATCTTTAATTAGGCGAATTGCATGGGAGCAAATTAATGTACTTTCCGTTCACGGCTATAACTATATTCGTGTTACAACAAGCAATACAAATGAATAACAATTGCAAAACAAAATTCAAGAAACAGAAAAATATATATTGAAAGAAAAAAGAAAAGAAACAAAAAAACTACAAATAAAAGAGTTAACCCTGAGGTGGACTACAAAATGGCCGACTGACATTACCTATACATCTGTCCATATATGTTTACCTATTTATCTATATTAATCTATCTGCGTCTCTCTCTCTATCTCAACTATCTGTAGCAATATCATTTAAAAGGATTACTTGAGATAGTCTGTAATCTTTTAAAGAGTAGACGTCCTTCCTAACCTGAATAAAACCGTCTAATAGTTACCTGTACGGACTGTATACTAGGAGAGAGAGAGAGAGTGTGTGTGTGTGTGTGTGAGAGAGAGAGTGTGTGTGTGTGTGAGACTGTGTGTGTGAGTGAGAGTGATTTGTGGTTGGTTTTATGATGTATTAAATGTCTTGGTTATTAGTCACCTGTCTATGGCTTCCCCCCACCCCCCCTCTCGCTCTCGCTCTCTTTCTCTCTCTCTCTCTCTCTCTCTCTCTCTCTCTCTCTCTCTATCTATCTATTTATCTCTGCGCAATGGGATTCGCTAAGTAAACTCACTTATTATTTAATAGCTAAATACATAACTATAAAACAGAATATTGTTAACTTCTTGAATACCAATCAATCTAGAAACCTAAATACAACGCCACAACGTTCTTAAAAAAATAAACTATTCTCCTCACACACAACGAAAATAGAGTTTAATATATGAATACGTAAATAAATAATGAATACATAACTAAGTAATATTAATACAAAACAACACAAACAAAGATACACACAACTCCACCCATTAAATACACAAACACACTAAGCCGACAAACGCAGCCTCTCATTAGCATAAGACCGAGTTCCCGACCGTGAACAGAGATGTGTTCTTCAATAACAACTGTCTTTAGTGTTCGTAATAACCAGTTGTTCTCCGGAGAGGCCAAGACCAGAGAATGTTCGTCGGGCTCATCACTTCAGTTTCGTTAACCACTTCTTTAAGGGGGGTCACCGTTTTTTGTTTTTATCTTTCTCTCCCTTTCTCTCTTTCTCTGACTTGTATCCATTCGGTCCCATTCAGACAACTGTTTTAAGACATTTATCCCCATCCAGGTGTCGATTTCTTCCTGGCGAGCGATAGCGAACCAGCATTGTATGGAGAAATCCGGCTTCGCCGGAGACATTTTTCTATCGAAAATGTTTCAAATTTAGCTTGCTGTCAAAAAAAATATATATATATATGCTGGCTCGCTACCGCTCGCCAGTAAAATATTGACACCTGGATGGGGGTATACGTCTTAAAACAGTAGGCTGAATGGGGCCGAATGGATACAAACCAAAGAGAAAGGGAGAGAAAGAGAAAAAAAAAAGCGAGGTGGGCTCCCTTAATATATATATACGCCTTTAACCCTTTGAGTACCAGCGTCGCGTTTTATATATTTGTCTAGCTATATTTAGACAGTATTAATTCACCACTGGCGAGTTTCAGGCTATAAGAAAGTTCGGCCTGTAAACATCGATAATAAACACAAATATATTACTTATGTGGGTTTCTGATGGATATACAGTATATAGAATGTTGAAGTTGTTTTTATGCATATATAAATGTACTAACGCCGTATTATAGCTGGTTATCCTGCTAAATATCGATGTCTACAGCTCCAACTTCCTTATTAAACGAAACTCGCATTGGGTCAATTGTGCAGCTTAGGAAAGATGTGTGGTAGCTAAAAGGGTTGGTTGAGGTAGTTTGAAGTCATGTTATGGCTAGAGGTCCTTCGTAAGCTGAATAAAATCGTCTAATAGTTGACCGAATATGATGGAAAGGACGTCCTGGTACTGGATGGGTTAACCCTTTCAGTACCAGGTGGTTGTTTATTTTATTGTAGCTACTATTAGATTATTTACATTAACCTTAGGAAAGAATCAATACATATTATGACGTTTGGATGCATTAATGTTCACTTTAGTATTTTCAGAAATGTAATGTAGTTACCATTTGACCATTTTATCTTAACTTCGGAAGTACAACATTAATATGTTTATATAAGTGATTTGTATAATGTTGAAGCATGAATGTTTTTCTGTGTTCATATTAACAACTGTTAATTCCAATTTTAACTATATTAAATTATTTTCATTGAAGTCAAAATGGGTCAGCAGGTTTTGGTCAACTTTCTAATATATATATGTTTCGTCCAGCTGGTAGTGAAAGGGTTAATAATTAATCAATCTACTAAGTATTTGCCACGCACCGATCGCTACTATAGCTCCCTGTCACACGGGTATAAGCGGAGACACTGAGGATCCGAAGGTTTAATCTTGGGGCGGAGAGTTTCACTAATCGAGGTCTGGTGGTGGGTGGGTAGGATCTGTACAAAACATCGATGGGGTCGCCTGTCTCGTTGGGACAGGAAGTAGTTTGTTCATTAAGGTCGATTCGCACCAGGCGTATTCAGTTTCCTGGCATCTTGTTCGTGGTACGAGCGTATTTATTTTTCCGGCAATTTTGTTTTGTTCTGGTTGGAAAACTTCTGAACTTTAGTTTGATAAGTATTCAATAAACAACATTGCAACTATTGTGTTCATATACAGTATATCATTAATGATACACATTATTAGTGTTTTGATCGTTTACGTGTACTAATATGAACAGATAAACCGATCATTATTCATTTGTGTACTATTTATGTTACATCTGAACACACGATATTTCCAGTGTATGGTAATCTATATTTAGTATGCATAATGTGTTCAGCTGGCGGAAAATTACCTTGTTCTCATCTGAAGTACTCGGTTATCATGCACATTTATGAACACATATAATTAATATGACGCAGAGCTATACTAGTTTCACATTTTCCATTAAGTATCAAGAATTAAGTTGCTAAGGAATTAAATTTACCGTCAGCTGAAATAAAACCGACTATAGCCACCAACACTAATGCCAAGAGACACCTGGAATATTGCCAGGATATAGTTGGCGAACAAAAAAACAACAACCCTGGTGCAATATACGACCTTTAAATAATAATGGCGACATGATTAATACTTGCACAATACGGATCACTGCTTTCACCACGGTTAATTTTGGCTTGTCCCTTTTTGCACAGTTCACAACGTCATCACTTGACATCAATTACAGTCATCACATCACTGGGTACAAGCGAGGTAGTTCCACAGGCACTTGGGGTACTCCTGGAGGCACAGTAAACACACACAGTAAAAACCATCAATGCAGTCAATGTTGTCGTGGTGGGTATTGGGTCGGGTAAAAACTGGCAGTCAATTTCCCCGGGTGCTTGAGGTCAGCTAGAGGGGACGGATCGGCGGGCACAAGAGCACAATCATGGCGGTGGGAGCAAAAACAATTAATACCACGTTGCTTTAGGTAAACTAGAGGGGGGTTAGATAGACAGTCACAATAGCACAATCATCGGGTCACTCACACACAGTCGACTTTCCTTACGGTTGGCGATAGGGGATGGGGTTTCTCTCGACATGGCAGTTCCGAGATTTTCCTTCATTTGGGTAGATTTAAATATGTGCTTACCTGTTTGGATGGAGGTACATCGTGTGGGGTGAGGTTGGGTCCCGGGCAACCACCAGATAAACACTGAGTGAGGGAACCATCATCACCGTCGACCTGAGAGGTATGGGGCCGCCCCCGCCCGTTCGACCTCGGCACAAGGTCGGCCGCGGACTCAACCCTAAGCTAAGAGGGGAGCTGTTTGACCCAAGGTGACCCACCCCCGCCCTGGCACTGGTACACACACATACACACTCACACATACGTACACAAACACACACAAACACACGCGTACACATGGAAGCTGCCACGCCCTGATGACCTCTCTTTCCGCGGTCTTCCGAACCCTATAAACAAAAAAAGATCTTCAACTCTTACCGAAAGCCTAAAATGGAGGCCTCAAAGGGATAATGAAAGCACTGGTTCGAATACAATCACAACACAACTAACAGGATTTTTAGCACCCCATAGAAAACACTACACACTACACCAACGCAACCCGAAACCACACAACAAAAAACAGGGACCTGGATATCCTCACACGAAACACCCCCCGTAAAAAAATTAGGCCCGGGGTCCCTCTCTACTTACGGTGTCAACACAATCTGCGGGATCGGCTGCGCCATGATGGTATTACTTCTCTTCCTCCGCCTTGCCCGTCGCTACAGACCGCACTGAGAGTCCACCGAGGCACGAGGGCTCATAGGTCTGGACACTCACTCACAGGGCCCAGTCACAACATTCGCACCATCACTTCGGATGCCAGGTTTTCGGAGCAATTTCGAGTTTACCCCGCCCGATTTCGCGATATATGTGAACTCAGCCACGTATAAGCCTCTCACTCCATCTCTACTCTATGTTTTGATACTAGAACGCCCCATAATATTGGCGAGAGGTAGCTATGGGCAGGAAAATTGCTGGTGGTGCGCGTGGTGTGATGGCCCCCTCCTGCACCCCTTCACTCTCCGGCAGCCCCAAACTCCACCTCCTGACATTTGCCGAGACTCCGCTACTTTTTCTCCGGCTGTCACACTTTCGGGCGGTGGGGGGTGTTGGAGAAGAAGAAGGAAGAGGAGGAGGAGAGGAGAGGAAGATGATGAGAAGAGGAAGATGAGAAGAGGGAGAGGCTTATGAAGAATATAAGGAGGGGGAGAGGAAGATGAAGAAAATGAGAAAGGAGAAGATGAAGATAGTGAGAATTGGAGGAGAAGAGGAATATGAAGATGATGACAATTAGAATGGAAGATCAGGAGGAGAGGAAGATAAAGATGAGGAAGAGGAGAGGAATATGAAGAAGATGAGAACTGCAGAGGAAGAGAAAGAAACTGATGATGAATGAAAAGAAATATATATAACAGAGGAGGAAGAAGAAGATAAAAAACGAACGAGATGTGAAACGCACCTACTTCCCCTCAGTTTTAGTACACACACACACACTCACTCTCTCTCTCCCTTTCGCATACACACTCATTTAAACTCCCTTAACCCTCTCTCTATATCTCACAAGCGCACAAAAATGCAAGTCTAACCATTCCCCCCCCCTACACACACACACACTCATGCATACCTACTCTTTACTCTCTCTCTCTCTCCTCTTTCGTACACACATACATCTAGTCTTGCCCACTCTCTCTTTCTATGTCAGACCGGCGCAGACAAAACGCACACAAACACCTACACAAACGCAGAGAGAGAGAGAAAGAGAGAGAGAGAGAGAGAGAGAGAGAGAGGGGGGGGGGGTAGGTTATATGGACCATCTCGAACCAAGGACATAGAGCTTTTTACTGGCTCGTTGATTAGGAAATGCCTACTTATGTATCCTTTAAGGGTGATTTCCACTTAAGGGATTTTTTTCTTTACCCCCTTCTCCCTCACGTTTAGCCCTATTGCTTTTGAGATTTTAAGACGTTCGTCCCATTAGTTTGTCGATTTTAAGAATTTTCACCCAATTTATGTAACTTTTAAGACCTTCCGGGCCATTTAGGTGTCTATTTTTTCCTGGCGAGCGATAGCGAGCCTGTAATTTAAGAGAAACCGGCCTTCGGCCGGGAAATTTTTCTACCGAAAAATGTACAAATTTATCTTGAAAAGGGCTCAAGGGGGGTGTAATTTTAAGTTTAATGGAAGTCTAGGGAAAACACTAAAAACCTACCCTTAAATAGCACAGCATAGCATCCTAGTATCATAGATCACAATTGCATACTTGTTCAATATTATATCATACCAATAAAAACTCATGAAGCATACCCTTACATCTTATAGCCCAACATATTATAACATACCATTCCCTAGTACAGCATGTCATACTTGCAATTTAGCATATCATAGCATATCTTAAGATAACATAAAACAACAAAATAGTGTATACTTGTAGTCTTCCCTAGCATATTGCAACATAGCATTAGCTAATACCATTCTATAGCACAACGCAACATAACCCATAGCATATTTTAGATCAACATACCATACCTTACTCTAAAATGCTACCATAACAAATCAATGAAAATGACCCCTAGTATAAGATAGTTTAATACAAATATAGCATACCATTAATAAAGCATACCCTAACATTATTATAGCATATAATATCAATATATCATAGACTGTCATACCAGTTATATAAGAACATAATATAGCATATTATAAATTGCATACGGCCAAAACTCAATGGGGCTTATCGAGGTCACCCAAATACCTTCAGAATTTGCCTCACCTGTTCTTAGTGTCAAATGAGTGGCGGTTTCACTTACGGGTTGTTTTTCTGGACTCCCTTCTCCCTTGTATATACCTCTATTAGTTTTGATATTTTAAAACGTCCGCCCCATTCTTTTGCGATATTAGGACCTTTTCGGCCCAATTCTATCAATTTTAAGACGTTTCATGCCGTATAGATGTCGATTATTTCCTGACGAGCTATAGTTAGCCTATAATTTAAGAGGATCCGGTCTTCGGCCCTTTTCCTCGAAGGGAAATCTTTGGGGTATTATTTTAAGCTTGATGCATGTTTAGGGAGCGAACTATAAACTTCCTCTTAATTCATTCCGAGCTAGAGTTATTGTGCCTTATATACCTATTCCTATAACTAACCTATAACTAACCTATATACCTATTCCTATAACTAACCTGGTTCTTTAATTATCATGGGTTAGAGCTATAATAATTTCAATATCCAGTATATGGTGACTAGTTATTTCACCTTATCTGATCTTATTACTAATCTAAATGTCTAATTATCATGGGTTATATTATTGTACTTGGTCTGATCTTATAGCTACTCTAGAATTATAATTGTACTTCATTGGAACTTATAACGAATTTTACAATTAAATACTTACAAGTTAGATCCATTTTAACATACCTGACTCTATAACTAACTTAGAACCATACCTATATTGATGTACAGTTGTTAAGCTTACCCAATCTTATAACTAAATTAGTGCCTTATATATTATGAGTTAGACCCATTATAGCTTACATGATTTTATAGCTAACCTATCATGAATTAAAATTAAGCTTCATTATGATCTTATAGCCAACTTAAGCATTTACCTATCATATTTTAGAACCGTTATAAATTACCTAATGGTAACCAAGGATTGTATTAATCATATTAGCTTATGTAGGCTAGTTAACCTAGAAGTATACCTATATTTGGTCACCTATAGTAATACATACCATAACTTAACGATAAACACATTACCGTACTTGTTTGAATAACTAATCTAAAAATATACGTATCATAAAAAAATTATGTTAGACTCATTAAACATATATATAATTTAAACTTATATGTACCCTAGATATTTACTTAGCATAAATAAGAATTATATTTAATCTTATACAACACATATAATTAGTTATAGAAACTACACTATACCTGATTGCATAGCTAACTTAATACCTAGCATGAAATCAAATTATGCCTCTCCTGATTGTATAGTTAACCTACATCTCATATCAATAGTTAAATTATCTTACTCTACCTGGTCATATAACTAACCTAGAAATGTACCTATAATGAGTTAGACATATGGCTCACCTTATTTTATTGCTAAACTAGAACCTTGTCTATCACGAAATCTATTTTTTCAGTGGCTGGAGGTTAGTGGGATTCCTTTCCCTTTCCTGTGGGTTCCTTCCTGTTTGTCTATCTATGCTATTTATCTATCTGGGTGTCCTATTCTTCCATTCTTGACTATCTATCTATTTTTGTCTATATTCAGCTCCGCCCTGTTTGTCTATCTAAACTATTATGTATTTATCCTTTCTTTCCTATATATAGCTTCTTCTTCCTTGCTTATCCTCTGTAACTCCTTTATTATCAATTATCGTATTTTGTTATTCGCTATCTATCGCTCCTCCTTATCTCTATCTCTCACTATCCATCTTCCACCTATCCCTTACTATTTCTCTTCCTTCTTCCCTTAATATCTATCCCTTCATCATCATTTATCTCTCTTCCTCTCATCATTATCCTCTTCTTCTCTACGTCCTCATCTTATTATCTCTATTCTTCCTTCATCATATCTATTCTTCCTTCATCTTATTATCTCTACTTCTTCATCATTTATCTCTTCTTCCCTTAATCTATTCCTTATCTCTATTCTTCCTTCATCATCATTTATCTCTCTTCTTCCTTCATCATCATCATTTATCTCTATTCTTCCTTCATCATTATTTCCTTCATCTCATTCTTCCTTCATCTCTATTTCTCTATTCTTCCTTCATCATCATTATCTTCTCTTCCTTCTTCCTTCATCATCATTTATCTCTATTTCCTTCATCATCATTTATCATCTCTCATCATTATCTCCTTCTTCCTTCATCATCATTTATCTCTATTCTTCCTTCATCATCATTTATCTCTATTCTTCCTTCATCATTATTTATCTCTATTCTTCCTTCATCATTATTTATCTCTATTCTTCCTTCATCATTATTTATCTCTATTCTTCCTTCATCATCATTTATCTCTATTCTTCCTTCATCATCATCATTTATCTCTATTCTTCCTTCATCATCATTTATCTCTATTCTTCCTTCATCATCATTTATCTCTATTCTTCCTTCATCATCATTTATCTCTATTCTTCCTTCATCATCATTTATCTCTATTCTTCCTTCATCATCATTTATCTCTATTCTTCCTTCATCATCATTTATCTCTATTCTTCCTTCATCATTATTTATCTCTATTCTTCCTTCATCATCATTTATCTCTCTTCTTCCATCTTCATCATTATCTTCATTGTCATATTTTCCGGCGGCTGGAGGTTAGTGGAATTCCTTTGCTTTTCCTGTGGGTTCCTTCCTGTATAGACTAACCTAGATATTTATACGTCTGCTATCTTCCATTCTTCGCTAGCTATCCTTCTTCTTTATAGTGTGTGCCATCGTAATTATCCACTCTCTATCCTTTTCACTACCGGTGACGTATTTTTTTAATTTTATTCTAGCTATATTTAAACGATGGTGTGCAGTTTAAGAAGTTGTGGTAGTAAAAAGAGTAAAGTGAGACAGTTCGAAGCCTTTTAATTACTGGAAGCCCCTTTTAAACTGAATTTAATCGTCTAAAAATAGCTAAAATATGATGAAAAAGACGTCGCCGGTACAGAAGGGGTTAATGATACTTCACACATAGGATACTTGATATGGGCTGGGCAGATGCTTGGAGTCTCGCTCTGGGAGATACCTAGGAGTGGAGTCAGAGGGTGAGTGCGGCTATAATTATGCTGTCAGAGCGTATTTCCCAATTGATTGATTTGTTGACTCATATAATGGGATCAAAATCGTGTATGTGTGAAGTATCATTTACTCTGTGTCTACCTGCCTTTGCTGCTCACTCACTCTCACTCTCACACACACACACACTCTCTCTCTCTCTCTCTCTCCCTCCCCGTGTTCCGTTTATTTTTTCCTTTCTTATCTTCTTCCATTTTTTACTATATATTTCACATTTCCTCTCGGTGTCATCTTCCTCTCCTCTCCCCTTCTTTCCTACTTAAGGGGAGGTTTTTAGTGTGTTTCCTAGACTTCCATCAAGCTTGAAATGACACCCCCATGACCCCCTTTCAAGATAAATTTGTACATTTTTCGGTAGAAAAATTTCCCGGCCGAAGGCCGGTGCCTCTTAAATTACAGGCTCGCTATCGCTCGCCAGGAAAAAATCGACACCTAAATGGGACGAAAGGTCTTAAAAGTGACATAAATGGGGTGAAAGTTCTTAAAATCGCCAAACTAATGGGGCGAACGTCTTAAAATCTCAAAAGCAATGGGGCTAAACATGAGGGAGAAAGGGGTAAAGAAAAAAATCCCTCAAGTGGAAATCTCCCCTTAAGCTTCTTTCCTACTTAAGCTTATTCCCATCTTTATTATTCATTCACCATTATCCTTTCACTATCTTCCTATCTTCTCTCCTACCTATTCCCATCTTTATTATTCATTCATCAGTATCCTTTCACTATCTTCCTATCTTCTCTCCTACCTATTCCCATCTTTATTATTCATTCACCATTATCCTTTCACTATCTTCCTATTTTCTCTCCTACCTATTTTATTTTCCCTATGTATCTTATTAATTTCTTCACTATCCGCTCTTTTCTTCCTGACCTATCATTCTCCTTACTTCACTATCCACTTTCTTTCTTCTCTGTCTTCTTCTTCTCTGCCTATCTTCTTCCATTCTTCAAATATCCACCCTCTTCTTCCCTAGCCATCATCTTCTCACACACACACTCTCTCTCTCTCTCTTCTTGTTTATCTTCTCTCTCTTCACCTTCAACTATATATCCATTTATCCTTCTACCCTATTTATCCCATTTATCCTTCTGCCCTATTTATCCCATCTATGTTCTTATTTTATCATTATTTACCTTATTATTACCTACCTCTCTTCTTGTTTACTTCTATTATCTATCTATATCTTCTTCTTCTCTATCTACCATCTTCCGTTTTCCCTTATGCATCTTGTTATACCCCTCCCTCTTCTTCCACGCTCACACACTCATACACACACGCACACACTCTCTTTCTCTCCTCTTTTTTGTCTCCCCTCTCTTCACCTTCACCTTTATTTCCGTTTCTCCCTCTCACCTTTGCTACACAATACCTTTCCTCCTAAATCGTCATTAGCTCTCTCTCTCACAGCACATGTAGACCTGTTTAACTAGTGGATATTATAATACTAATTGATTAAAGCATATTGCATCCATAATTTATAAAAACACATTTGTTATGCATTTAATATACATTATATATGTTAATTCATATCAAGTTACATACAGAGATCTATCACGAGCACGTATATATGTTTACTTTAATGTAATTATATATATATATAATAAAAAGCAAATTGTATCAATCCCGATTAATATATTTGCATAAATAATATCTCAGGTTAGCTAATTTTTCTGAGTTACTGCACAGTTGCCAACAGACGATCATGGTGTAAATGCTAGTCCACAAATAATGGGTCGATCAGCGAAGTCCAAAAGGATTACCCCCGGTTCAGATAGGGTGCTCACTTCCTGCATTATTACGAAAGGGTTAACTTACATATTCACCTTCAAACTGTAACTGAATATGTGTGAAGATATGATATTATAGTCCGGTCACTCCCTCACAGCACGTGTATAGACCTGTTTAACTAGTGGATATTATTTACCTGTCAATTAATAATTCAGTCACTTTTTTTATTTTTTATTTATTTTTTTCATGAGCACGTATATACAACACATGTGGCAATCAAATGAGGAAACTATAATAACACCAGACGACGATACTGTTGTTACAGTAGAATAATGGCTCTTTGAGCAGTATGTATTGCCTTACCAGTGGTTGTCCCCTTATTATTATTATTTTATTATTATTGAAATACCACAGGAACGAAAATTCCTGGAAGTGAAACTTCCACCCCCCAACGAGATCCCTCTCTTTCTACCACCTCCCTCCACATGTTATACGTCTCGTTAATCACAGTCTTCTAATATACAAATCACATTTCCTTACCCCCTGACATTCTTGAAATACCCACTAAGTATATTCAATTAGATACCAACCATGCAGACTATAATACGTTCGTTGTGTATGGGTACGAGGCGATCTCAAGACACCTTAGCTCCCAGTGCACAACGAACCGGATCATGATTATGTCCGCCTGTATTAAATTATGTATTATGTTGATTTATACCATTGCCTATTTTTGTAATAATTGTATTCAGCTAACTATGATCTCAATAACCATTGATGTAATGAAAATATGAATAGTCTCCTCATACGATTGCACTAGTTCTGTAGTGCTATTATTTACAACCTGTCAATTAATAATTCAGTCACTACAAGCTTGCTTTTTTTTTTTTTTTTTTTAATGAGATACGTACTGTATATACAGACCATGTGACAATTAAATGAGGAAACTATGATAACACATCTGAATAATGCCAACCTGATTTATAAACACAAATATGAATGTAACCAGACGACGATGCTGTTGTTTCAGTGGAATAATGGCTCTTTGAGCAGTATGTATCGCCTTACTAGTGGTTGTCCCCTCACAGGATGGGAGGCGATGTTCAATAAACTCGCCCCTCGGTGCAAAATCATAATCAAATCTCTCTCTCTCTCTTACATCACCGTTGCAGATCTCATTTTACGTCACTCCTGTAGAAGGGAGTCAGTAGCGAAGCGCCCTGGGCTACAGTTGGAGATGGGACTCTGTTATGGTCAAGGGATAGATCAGGGTACAGTATACAGTATGCATGTGCATGAAATTGGCAAAACAAAAACCCCAAAAGACAGCCGAATAAATTGTCCATCAACTCCTGTAGAAGAGGTCCTATAGTGAACCGTCAAGGGCGAAGTATTTTATAAGTGCCCTCCTACAGCCTGAAGAATAAGCAAGAGTCTATGTATATGGAGTTCTATGAAATATGCCTTAGCAATTTCCAAACAGGTGGCCATTTCATTTTTCACCACTACTGCAGAAGGCGATGATTAGCAGGGTGCCCAGAACGACATTAAATAAAGGCTCCGTTACGGTCTAGAGGATAAATTCGAGTATATGCGTGTTTAAGTTAATTAAATTTGGCTCAGTATTAACCGAGAATGAGCATATTTTAATAAGTGTCGCACTACTGCAGAAGGTGGATATTTGGGGGGCACCCAGGCCGAAATTTAAACAAAGGGCTCCGTTACGGCCTAGAGGATAGATAATTTATATGCATGTGTAAGGTCATTAAATTTGGTTCAGCAATAACCGAGAAATAACGGTTTTAAATATTCCTCGCACAACTGCAGAAGGTGGCGATTTGAGGGGCGCCCAGGCCGAAATATACAAAAAGGGCCTCCGTTACGGCCTAGAGGATATATCAGCGTTTATGCATGTGTGAAAAAAGAAAGGGTTTAGTTATAACAGATAAATAGCATTGGTAAGAGCCTGTGTAGCGGGAGGAACTGTTTTTGAGATGCCTATTTACTAAGAAACATTGAACAATATCTTTAACCTAACCTAACCAGAGCCTAACCTAACTTAACCTAGTATATTAGTGGACTATTTATGAATGTAAAATGTAAACATATATTGTAACATTACCATATTATTGAGATATATGTAGAGGTCATCCCGCTGCACAGGCTTATACTATAGCATGTTTCAATAAGTGTCGCCCTAACAAGATAAAGAACAACAACAACATGCGTAAGCCCTTGAGAACATTTGCTTCGTGGGCGGACCTAACAATTAATAATAACATTCAATTCAGCTCGGGGTAGGCCTAACTCCAAGAACTTGAGGCCATCATTTGTGTCCGAGAGTGTACAGTGAATAAAATCGTCTAGAGTTAGCCAGCAACATATGAAAGCAATAATTTACCCTTCGACGTCATATCAATCGCTTCTATGCTTGCCGTGTCAAATTATACCTTGTTTATAGACCTCCGAATATCATCACCCGTCTAGGAATCGGTATGCCTATTATATATCATATATATGTTGTTCAGTAACCTCTAACTCAGTATTCGGCATTAACAATATTGTAGGCATTAAATGGCAACGTAATTATCTACGTAAGTTTTCAATATTGCGTGGAATTCGCATCAAATAATGTGATCCTAATATGAAGATTTCGATACGAGAGAGATCATTTGTTTACACATGCTCAGGTACGAAAGCACTCGATGACGAACAGGAAGTACAATAAAACTATAGTTAGTAACTGTATTTGCATCATTAACGCTTATTTCCTAATTAATATTGTTTTTTTTTAGCACTGTACATATATACATATCACTTAACTAGCAATAAAATAGTATTACAAGGTGCTAAGCTTTCGCCTGCGGGGTTATGAACTTTTTTTTTCCACAACGAAAACGGCAATTAAAACATTATAATTGTAACTACTTATGTAATTTATAATACCGCATTGTCCATCTAAAATTAATAGTTTGCACTCTCTTCATCAAATCATTGTTGTAGAGCAATGACAAAGCGGTCAATAAATATATAATTAGGTTATTGTTTTACCCTCAGGCGTTGTCATCAATATGCGCATAACCCCGTAGCCTCTTCTGCGCTTACCTTCTCTCCTTCTCTCTCCGACTTCCGTGGAGATGTCAGTGTGCTTGTGACAGTGATAATAAATCGTGTGACATCGGCAGAAAATCGCGATGCATGACCTTTTGCGGGTACAAATAATTAAACAGTGATGTGTGGAAAGGTGAAACAAGGGTATTGGACGCCAGTGGAGTCAGGATAAAGGGAAACAATGGTAAGATAAGTACTTCCGTTGCATTATGATCACCATTCCTCACGTGACGCCATTACATAACCATGCACTGTGGAAATATTCACTGTGATCATCGAAAACCTATTAAACAGTACCTCAATGGTATAATATAGCTAGCAAAATATACAGTATATACAATAGTTGGTTGTGTATAAGCAGTGAGTTTACGATAATGATAATTGAGTTTATATAGGGAAATCGATTATGGTAAATTCCATGGCTTTCCTTTAATCAAAAGTGATATTTAAAGGCCTTGAGGACTACTTAATAGTTTAGTACCTATACAGTTAGTCTTTACCAGCGTACAATATAGCACATAACAATGTACAATGGCATAATACCAATATACTCATAGGTTATATTGCTTTTTATGCCTAACTAATACATCGTGATAATTATACCATGCGCCGGGCTCACATCTCAGGTGACAGGTAGCAACATGTGATGCGCGTCATGTGTCGACCAATCACAGCCTCGCACCTCCCAGCCAATCAGCGGCCAGGTAAGCTCGGTCGACCATCAAGCCTTGCCACCTTTGGGAGTTTCTTGTTTTTTTCTTTCTATTTTTGTTTTGTTTTTAACCTATCAACATAATCCCTCGTAGAAGGTAGGATTAGATATGGCAATACAAATTCAAGGAGTTAGGAGTGATATGTGATATTAATTAACAATATTATGTGCGATGTTACGGGAAATTTGTGTGGGTGGTAATTCTTAAAAATCACTGCAGCCATGACACCTCTCTCATGACACTCTCACTCTCTGTCTCTCTCTCTCTCTCCACTACCTACTTACCTTCTCCCTACTTGCTTTCTACTACTCACTTTCTACCTACTTACTTTCTACCTACTTACCTTCTACCTACTTACCTTCTACCTACTTACTTTCTACCTACTTACCTTCTACTTACTTACCTACCTACTCACTTTCTACCTACTTACCTTTTACATACTTACCTTCTACCTACTTACCTTCTACCTACTTACCTTCTACCTACTTACTTTCTACCTACTTACCTTCTACTTACTTACCTACCTACTCACTTTCTATCTACTTACCTTTTACATACTTACCTACCGACTTACTCTACCTACTTACCTTCTACCTACTTACCTTTTACATGCCTACCTACCTACTTTATCTACCTGTCTGCTTACCTTCTCAACCTACTTACTTTCCTGTTCTACCATTTTCCCTGCATACCTACAATATCTACCTACCTATCTACCTACCTATCTTCCTTACCTGTCATCTCTACCTACCTACCTACTTACCTATCAACCTACTGTAGGCCTACTTTCCTCCATCTTCTACCGTACTTACCGCAGTATATTTTCCTACCTACCTGTCTACCTACCCACTATCTTAATCTACCTACCTGACACCTACCTTATTTGACTGCATTTCAGATTGCATGACTTTTGGCCTGACTTACTGTATTTGGTTGAATTGACTGACTTGATTGAGTTGACTTACTTGGTTGAGTTGACTGACTTGCTGGAGTTAACTGATTTGGATAATATATATTTTGCGATGACAGCCTATTTGGAGTTGACTGATTTTTACTTGTCTGACCTTGAATCCACAATTTTGTACTTAACTGACTTAAAGCTTACTGAATTGAAGTTAACTGAATTTAAATTGACTGAATTGGAATTGACTGAACTGAAATTGACTGAATTGAAATTGAATTAAATTTGACTGAACTGAAATTGACTGAATCGGGGTTGCCTGAATCGGGGTTGCCTGAATCAGAGTTTTCTGAATGGGAGTTGACTGAATTGGAGTTGACTGAATTGGAATTGACTGAATTTAAGGTGACTGAAATGGAATTGACTGAATTGGAATTTACTGAATTGGAATTTACTGAATTGGAGTTGACTGAAATGGAGTTAACTGAATTGGAAGTGACTGAATTGGAGTTGACTGAATTGGAGTTGACTGAATCGGAATTGACTGAATTGGAATTGACTGATTTGGAGTTAACTGAATTGGAGTTGACTGAATTGGAGTTGACTGAATTGAAGTTGACTGAATTGGAGTTGAGTGAATTGGAATTGACTGAATTGGAGTTGATAGAATCGGAGTTGAGTGAATCGATATTGACTAATTTGAAGTAGATTGAATGGGAGTTGACTGAATTGGAATTGACTGAATAAACATTTACTGAATGAAAGTTTGCCTGAATTGAATTTGACTGAATCAGGGTTGACTGAATCGAAATTGACTGAATTGGAGTTGACTGAATGGGAGTTGACTGAAATGGAATTTACTGAATGAAAGTTTGCCTGAACTGAAATTGACTGAATCGGGGTTGACTGAGTCGGAGTTGACTGAGTCGGAGTTAACTGAGTCGGAGTTGACTGAGTGGGAATTGACTGAGTCGGAGGTGACTGAGTCGGAGGTGACTGAGTCGGAGGTGACTGAGTCGGAGTTGACTGAGTCGGAGTTGATTGAGTCGGAGTTGACCGAGTCGGAGTTGACTGAATTTGAATTGACTGAATTTGAGGTGATTGGGTTAGAGGGGACTCAAGTTAAGTTGACTGAATTAGAGTTGACTGAGTTATAGTTAACTTAATTGAAATTGGCTGAATCGGGGTTGACTGAATAGGAGTTGACTGAATCGAAATTGACTGAATTGGAGTTGACTGAGTGGGAGTTGACTGAATTGGAATTGACTGAATGAAAATTTACTGATTGAAAGTTTGCCTGAACTGAAATTGACTGAATCGGAGTTGACTGAGTCGGAGTTGACTGAATCGGAATTGACTGAATCGGAGTTGACTGAATCGGAGTTGACTGAATCGGAGTTGACTGAGTCGGAGTTGACTGAATCGGAGTTGACTGAGTCAGAGTTAACTGAATCGGAGTTCACTGAATCGGAGTTGACTGAGTCGGAGTTGACCGAGTAGGAGTTGACTGAGTGTTGAGTTGACTGAGTCAGAGTTGACTGAAATGGAATTGAATGAATTGGAGTTGACTGAATTTGAGGTGACTGGGTTAAAGGCGAATCAATTTAAGTTGACTGATTTATAGTTTACTGAATTGAAATTGACTTTCTTGATGTTTACTGAAATGGTGTTGACTGAATTGGAGTGGGTGATCCAGAGTTGACTGAATTGGAGTGGGTGATCCAGAGTTGACTGAACTATTAATGTTCTGAACTGAAATTGACTTGAGTTGACTGAATTAGAATTAGAGTTGACTGAACCTACAGTATATTACTATAAATGGGGATGATGGTGATAGTAGTGATGATGGTGATAGTAGTGATGATGGTGATAGTAGTGATGATGGTGATAGTAGTGATGATGGTGATAATGATAGTGATGATGGTGATAGTAGTGATGATGGTGATAGTAGTGATGATGGTGATAATGATAGTGATGATGGTTGTAGTTGTGAGATAATGATGACAGTAGTGATGATGATGATAACAGTAGTAGATATGATGGTGACAGTACTAGTAGTAGTGATGATGGTCATAATACTAGTGACAATGGTGACTGTAGTAATGATGATTGTAAGATGATGGTAATAGTTGTAGTGATAATGATGACAGTAGTGATGATGGTAGTGCCGATGGTGACAGTATTAGTGATATTGGTGAGTAGTAGTGATGATGGTGAAAGTTGTAGTAATGATGAAATTAGTAGTGATGATAAGAGTAGTAGTGATGATGGTGAGAGTAGTAGTGATGATTATAATAGTAGTAGTGCTGATGATAGTAGCCTAATGATGATAGTGACTATGGTGACCTATCGCAGAGTTGGGTATGCCGTTTTGATTTTGGGCAAAACGGCACGTCTACTTTATTTAATTACCCGTCTCTCACGATCACACTTTCAACTATTCACACACACACACACACACACACACACATACACACACACACATGTGAAAAGAATTGAAATTAATATAAATATATGCAAAATATAGAGATACAGTCAAACACCCACCCCAAGGCAAAATAGAGAGGCGGATGGACTTCATCAGGCCACAGCCACCCACCGTAACCGGGTTTCTGTTATAACTGTGGAAAACCGGCTATCTCTATAACACCTGGTGTAGAGTGTTTGCCCTTAAAGAAAAAAAGTAGTATAGTACTAATGAAATAGTCAAAATCAGGGGGTTGATAAATTCGGGAAGTCAATTTTGTATTCAGAACACACACAACACACAACACACACACACACAACACACACACATACACACAACACACACATACACACACACACACACACACACACACACACACACAACACACACACACACTTTGCAATCTTCCTTTCTTCTCTTTTCTTATTAATATTATTTTGAGTTATCCCACCTCGATCCTTTACCTCCTCAACCTTCTTCCTTTCCTTTTCTTCCTCTTTTTTCTCCTTCCTCCTTCTTCCTCCTCTTGCTTCTCTTCCTATTCTACCTTATATCTCCTTCTTTCCTCCTCTTCTTCCTCTTACTTCGTTTCTTATTCTACTTTATACCTCCTCTTTAATCTCCTCCTTTTCATTTTCTTTTCCTCCTCCTCCTTTTTTTCCCTCCTCCTCCTCCTTCTTCTTCCTCCTCCTCCTCCTCCTCCTCATCCTTTGCCCTCTCCTCCCCTTCCTCTGCAACCACCCCTTTTCTCACATTACTCCTCTTTTCCTCTACTTACTCCATTCTTCTCCTCCTCCCCCTTCTCCTCCTCTTCCTTCTCCTCTTCCTCCTCCTCCTCCCCCTTCTCCTCTTCCTTTTCCTTCTCCTCCTCCTCCTCCTCCCCCCCATTCAACATGACCTCCCTCCCTCCCCCCTCCTGTTTTTTGTGACCATTCCTGTTTTTCAACCAGACACAGACATATTATTCCTTCCATACAACCCACCCCTCCCTCCCATCCTTTATATCCACCTCTCTCTCTCTCGACAGCATGCGTGTTTAAAAACAAAAAACAAAAAACAATCTGATCAAGGTCTATAACGGGGACTCATGTATTTTATATATGTCTTTATTATAATACTGTCTATACTAAACTTAGGTAGTGTTACAAATTATCTTCAATATCAATGTATTACTCATCTAACTATATATGTAATGACATAGTTTAAGCTAGAAATAGGGTGAAGATTGCGTATGCACCTTCGCCCTTTTGAGATAATGTAACTATGATACTTGTGTAACATTTGTACTTTTCTCAATAAAACAATCAAATCAAATCAAATCTCTCTCTCTCTCTCTCTGACTCACTCACTTCTCTCTCTCTCTGATTCACTCACTATCTCTCTCGGACTCACTCACTTCTCTCTCTCTCTCTCTCTCTCTCTCCCTTTATATCTCTCTCTCTCTCACACACACGTTTCTTTAACTCTTCTATTTGTTGGATTCTGCTATATCTATTAGAATCTATATCTATTAGAATCTATATCTATTAGAATCTATATCTATTAGAATCTATATCTATTAGAATCTATATCTATTAGAATCTATATCTATTAGAATCTGTATCTATTAGAATCTATATCTATTAGAATCTATATCTATTAGAATCTATATCAATTAGAATCTATATCTATTAGAATCTATATCTATTAGAATCTATATCTATTATAATTAAGTTTTGATCATCCTAATTATGGATCGTAAGGACTGTGTGGTCACCGTCAATCTATATATACAACTCTATAAGTGAGACAATTCGACTTATTCTACCGAAAAATATACTCATTTATCTGAAAAGGGAGGGGGTGGGGGGTCTTTGGGGTATTAAGGGGATATTTCCACTTGAGGGATTGTTTTCTGGATCCCTTTCTCCCTCATGTTTAGCCCCTTTGCTTTTGAGATTTTAAGACTTTCGCCCCATTAGTTAGGTGATCTTAGGAACTTTCGCCCCATTTCTGTCAATTTTAAGACCTTTCGTGCCAATTAGGTGTCGATTTTTTCCTGGGGAGCGATAGCGAGCCTGTCATTTAAGAGGAACCGGCCTTCGGCCGGGAAATTTTTCTACCGAAAAATTTACAAATTTATCTTGCAAGGGGGTCTAGGGGGTGTAATCGTAAGCTTGATGGAAATATAGGGAACAAAGTAAAAACCTCCCCTTAACAAACTTGATGAAGGTCTGAAACTGAACAAAAATATTAATAATGATAGATATAAATTATAAATAAATAAATATATAAATCTCGTCAACCTGTCGTCTCTCTTCTTCTCCTCCTTCTGTTGTTCTCCTACCCTTCTCCTTTCTCGTCAACCTGTCGTCTCTCTTCTTCTCCTCCTTCTGTTGTTCTCCTACCCTTCTCCTTTCTCGTCAACCCGTCGTCTCTCTTCTTCTCCTCCTTCTGTTGTTCTCCTACCCTTCTCCTTTCTCGTCAACCTGTCGTCTCTCTTCTTCTCCTCCTTCTGTTGTTCTCCTACCCTTCTCCTTTCTCGTCAACCTGTCGTCTCTCTTCTTCTCCTCCTTCTGTTGTTCTCCTACCCTTCTCCTTTCTCGTCAACCCATTCCTCCAGTCCCTCCTTTTCATTTCTCCTCCTAACCCCTCTCTTTCCCCTCCCCCCGTCCTCCTCAACCCTATCACCCCCCCCTTCCTCCTTCGCTTCCTCTTCCTCCAGTCCCTCCTTTACTTCCTCCTCCTCCTCCCTTAACTCCTTCACTTCCCCTCCTCTTCCTACCCCCTCCTTCCCTTTCTAATCAAGATTGTCCTCCAATCCCTCCTCCTCATCCCTCTCTTTCCCCTCCCCCTCCTTCTTTGCTCCCCCTTCCCCTCTTCCACCTCCTTCCCCTCTTCCTCCAACACTTGGACACTTGATCCTCAGTGTTTTGGAGGACAAGCAGCCTAGAAGGGTCACTAGATCTGTTGTTGCTTGATTTCCTTTGTACTCCTTTAACACCCCCCCACTTTCTCCTCTCAATAGCTCCTGTTGATATTGGCAGTCATTTGCATAAGGGATTGTCACTGGGTTTAATCGGATCACCTTTATTTCAACACAATTAAATATATGCTATTAATTCCTTCTATGAAATGTATTTTGTTAATTCCTTCAATTAACTGTGTTGGTGGTGTAATGGTTTAGGTGCTTATGTTCTGGGTGGGGTGTCCCGAGTTCGAATTCCGGGAGGACCATATGCTTTCATTAATTTATTCAAGTACATTGGGGTTTGTAATTGATGATTAATGTTAAGAACGAGGTGTTAATTATTATATTTATTCTTCTGACGCCTTCAAACAAATTTATGATATTACCTACTTCAATTCAATGTATTCTAGTAACACCTTCACTTGAATTTATCCTATTAACTTCTTCAATGAAATGTATGCCATTAACTCCTTCAGTAAAACATGACGCATTCTTTCCTTTCAATTTGTCTATTGTTAGACGATTAAATTTGTTTAAGGGAAGATTTCCACTTGAGGGATTTTTTTCTTGACCCCTTTCTCCCTCATGTTCAGCCCCATTGCTTTTGATATTATAAAATGTTTGCCCCATTAGTTTAGCGATTTTAAGAACTTTCACCCCATATTAAGACCTTTCGTGCCATTTAGGTGTCGATTTTATCCTGGCGAGCGATAGCGAGCCTGTAATTTAAGAGGAACCGGCCTTCAGCCGGGAAATTTTTCTACCGAAAAATGTACAAATTTATCTTGAAAGGGACTGAAGGGGGTGTAATTTTAATGTTGATGGAGGTCTAGGGAACAAACTACATACCTCCCCCTAAGGTTGTGACATGTGTATGTGTATTCTGTGGGAGACAAAGGGATAGAATATATACCCCCTCTGATTTGCTAGATGTCCTTCCCAAATTGCACAAAATCGTCGAATGATAGCCAAAAAATGATTAAATAGCTCGCACACTGAAATAATGAACCTATTGTCCTCTGCGATTCACGATGTTATAGTCTGTCCATTATACTTAGGCCAAACATCTTGACCACTAACCTCTATATATAACTATTATAAAACGACTAGAGTGACCCCGAGCTAATATGTTTACCATTTGTGAAGGGTCAGCCAGGGTATAGGTGTGGACATTTACAGCCCATTGGCTGTAATTGTGGCTCGAACGTTCCTTGATTTTGGCTCTATCACTCTTTTAACTCTGGGGGAGGCACTCGTCACACGCAGTTTTTGCCTTTTATCTCCCTCATCCACATAGTAAAACAAAATAGAAACAAAAACATTTGAGTTGCAGAGATTGGGAGTGTCAATTGTTGGCCTACATTACCTTTAAGGGGAGATATCCACTTGAGGGACTTTTTTCTTGACCCCCTTCTCCCTCATGTCTAGCCCCATTGGTCCTGAGATTTTAAGACGTTTGCCCCATTAGTTTGGGGATTTTAAGAATTTCCGCCCCATTCTGTCAATTTTAAGACCTTTCGTGCCATTTAGGTGTCGATTTTATATTGACGAGCGATAGCGAGCCTGTAATTTAAGGGTAATCGGCCTTCGGCCGGGACATTTTTCTACCGAAAAATGTACAAATTTATCTTGAAAGGGGTTCGAGGGGGTGAAATTTTAAGATTGCTGGAGGAGTAGGAAACAAACTAAAAACCTCCCCTTAATGAATGGACTAGAGTCAGTGAATTACTCAAGCGATAAGAAAACAATTAACTTTTTGTTTTCATTACTGGTTTATTAAATTAACCCTTTGCCTTTGTTTGTCCTTTGCGATGCATGCTTTGGCTAAGGCATTCAATCATTTGATAAGCAATCGATAAACGAGTTAATAATGCCAATCTTCATTACGTTCAATGCTTTCTTAACCCTTTCAAGCTCCAATACGCGTTTCTGCTTCTGTTTTATGGCTACTATTAGACGTTTTTATTCAGATTAGTAACGGTACCAGGAAGTCAAAGGGTTGATTGAGATAGTATTTACCCTTTTAATACCCAACGATCCTTCCTAAGCTGCATAACATCGTCTAATGCTAGCCAAAATAAAGTGCTAAAACGCGTCAGAGCTTCAAAGGGTTAATATTTGTACCGCGTGATATATGTACCGCGTGATATATGTACCGCGTGATATATGTACCGCGTGATATATGTACCGCGTGATATATGTACCGCGTGATATATGTACCGCGTGATATATGTACCGCGTGATATATGTACCGCGTGATATATTGAATTATATATGGAAACTGAATGTGGGTATGAGGTAAGGTCCTTGTGTCACCACGGCTGATTAAGGGGAGGTATTTAGTTTGCTCCCTAGACTTCCATCAAGCTTACAAAAATACCCCCAAGACCTCCTTTCAAGATAAATTTTTACATTTTTCGATAGAAAAATGTCCCGGCTGAAGGCCGGTTCCCCCTAAATTACAGGCTCGCTACCGCTCGCCAGGAAAAAATCGACACCTAAATGGCACGAAAGGTTTTAAAATTGACTGAAATAGGGCCTATGGTCTTAAAATCGCCAAACTAATGGGGCAAACGTCTTATAATACCAAACTAATGGGGTTAAACACAAGGGAGAAGGGGATCCAGAAAATAACCCTCTCAAGTGAAAATCACCCCTTAAGGGCAGGTTTTTAGTTTGGTCTCTAGATATCCATCAAGCTTAAGATTACACCCCCTTGAGCCCCTTTCAAGATAAATTTTTACATTTTTCGGTAGAAAAATTTCCCGGCTGAAAGCCGATTCCTCTTAAATTACAGGCTCGCTATCGCTCGCCAGGATAAAATCGACACCTAAATTGCACGAAAGGTCTTAAAATTGACGGAAATGGGGCGAAAGTTCTTAAAATCGCCAAACTAATGGGGCGACTGTCTTAAAATCTCAAAAGCAATGGGGCTAAACATGAGGGAGAAAGGGGTCCAGAATTTTTTTTTCCCTCAATTCGATATCTCCCCGTAACCAATGACAGCAGTGTTGTTGTTCAGTTTAGGACGACTTTAGGAGTTAGGTGGGCCATTGATGATAACCATACATTAGGTGGGCCATTGATGATAACCATACATTAGGTGGGCCATTGATGATAACCATACATTAGGTGGGCCATTGATGATAACCATACATTAGGTGGGCCTTTGATGATAACCATACATTAGGTGGGCATTGATGATAACCATACATTAGGTGGGCCATTGATGATAACCATACATTAGGTGGGCCATTGATGATAACCATACATTAGGTGGGCCATTGATGATAACCATACATTAGGTGGGCCATTGATGATAACCATACATTAGGTGGGCCATTGATGATAACCATACATTAGGTGGGCCATTGATGATAACCATACATTAGGTGGGCCTTTGATGATAACCATACATTAGGTGGGCCATTGATGATAACCATACATTAGGTGGGCCTTTGATGATAACCATACATTAGGTGGGCCATTGATGATAACCATACATTAGGTGGGCCATTGATGATAACCATACATTAGGTGGGCCGTTGATGATAACCATACATTAGGTGGGCCATTGATGATAACCATACATTAGGTGGGCCTTTGATGATAACCATACATTAGGTGGGCCTTTGATGATAACCATACATTAGGTGGGCCATTGATGATAACCATACATTAGGTGGGCCATTGATGATAACCATACATTAGGTGGGCCATTGATGATAACCATACATTAGGTGGGCCATTGATGATAACCATACATTAGGTGGGCCATTGATGATAACCATACATTAGGTGGGCCATTGATGATAACCATACATTAGGTGGGCCATTGATGATAACCATACATTAGGTGGGCCTTTGATGATAACCATACATTAGGTGGGCCATTGATGATAACCATACATTAGGTGGGCCATTGATGATAACCATACATTAGGTGGGCCATTGATGATAACCATACATTAGGTGGGCCATTGATGATAACCATACATTAGGTGGGCCGTTGATGATAACCATACATTAGGTGGGCCATTGATGATAACCATACATTAGGTGGGCCATTGATGATAACCATACATTAGGTGGGCCATTGATGATAACCATACATTAGGTGGGCCTTTGATGATAACCATACATTAGGTGGGCCATTGATGATAACCATACATTAGGTGGGCCATTGATGATAACCATACATTAGGTGGGCCATTGATGATAACCATACATTAGGTGGGCCATTGATGATAACCATACATTAGGTGGGCCATTGATGATAACCATACATTAGGTGGGCCATTGATGATAACCATACATTAGGTGGGCCATTGATGATAACCATACATTAGGTGGGCCTTGATGATAACCATACATTAGGTGGGCCATTGATGATAACCATACATTAGGTGGGCCATTGATGATAACCATACATTAGGTGGGCCATTGATGATAACCATACATTAGGTGGGCCATTGATGATAACCATACATTAGGTGGGCCGTTGATGATAACCATACATTAGGTGGGCCATTGATGATAACCATACATTAGGTGGGCCATTGATGATAACCATACATTAGGTGGGCCATTGATGATAACCATACATTAGGTGGGCCTTGATGATAACCATACATTAGGTGGGCCATTGATGATAACCATACATTAGGTGGGCCATTGATGATAACCATACATTAGGTGGGCCATTGATGATAACCATACATTAGGTGGGCCATTGATGATAACCATACATTAGGTGGGCCATTGATGATAACCATACATTAGGTGGGCCATTGATGATAACCATACATTAGGTGGGCCATTGATGATAACCATACATTAGGTGGGCCATTGATGATAACCATACATTAGGTGGGCCTTTGATGATAACCATACATTAGGTGGGCCATTGATGATAACCATACATTAGGTGGGCCATTGATGATAACCATACATTAGGTGGGCCATTGATGATAACCATACATTAGGTGGGCCATTGATGATAACCATACATTAGGTGGGCCATTGATGATAACCATACATTAGGTGGGCCATTGATGATAACCATACATTAGGTGGGCCATTGATGATAACCATACATTAGGTGGGCCGTTGATGATAACCATCCATACTCGTGCTCTTTAATGAGGGTCACCGGCTTTTTTTTTTTTTGGTCTTTCTCTCCCTTTCTCTCTTTCCCTGGCTTGTATCCATTCGGCCCCATTCAGCCAACTGTTTTAAAACGTTTATCCCTATCCAGGTGTCGATTTCTTCCTGGCGGGCGATAGCGAGCCAGCATTGTATGAAGAAATCCGGCTTCGCCGTAGACATTTTTCTGTCGAAAAATTTACAAATTTAGCATGCTGTCAAAGCAAAAATATATATATGCTGGCTCCCTACCGCTCGCCAGGAAAATATTGACACCCGGATGGGGGTAAACGTCCTAAAACAGTAGGCTGAATGGGGCCGAATGGATTCAAGCCAAAGAGAGAGGGAGAAAAAGAGAGAAAAAAAGAAGCGAGGTGGGCCCCCTGAATACCGGTGACGAGCTTTTCATTATATTCTGGTTACTCTATGACGATTTTAGTCAGCTTAGGAAGGACGTCTATCCATGAAAAAGGCTGCCGACTATCTCAATCAATCCTCTTAGCTGGCCTATATCTACCCTCTAAGCTACATCAATGAAAAAGGCTGCCGACTATCTCAATCAATCCTCTTAGCTGGCCTATATCTACCCTCTAAGCTACATCAATGAAAAAGGCTGCCGACTATCTCAATCAATCCTCTTAGCTGGCCTATATCTACCCTCTAAGCTACATCAATGAAAAAGGCTGCCGACTATCTCAATCAATCCTCTTAGCTGGCCTATATCTACCCTCTAAGCTATATCTACTCTCTAAGCTATATCTACTCTCTAAGCTATATCTACCCTCTAAGCTATATCTACCCTCTAAGCTACATCACAATCGCCTGCTGCATGTATAGCTGACATCAAATCAAAGAGATGTCACCAGTACTCAAAGGGTTAAGGGGAGATCTCCACTTGAGGGATTTTTTTTCTTGACTCCTTTCTCCCTCATGTTTAGCCTCATTGTTTTTCTAATGTTAAGACGTTTGCCCCATTATTTTGAAGATTTTAAGAACTTTCAACCCATTTCTGTCAATTTTAAAACCTTTCGTGCCATTTAGGTGTCGATTTTATCCTGGCGAGCGATAGCGAGCCTGTAATTTAAGAGGAACCGGCCTTCGGCCGGGACATTTTTCTACCGAAAAATGTACAAATTTATCTTGAAAGGGACTCAAGGGGGTGTAATTTTAAGCTTGATGGAGGTCTAGGGAACAAACTAAATACCTCCCCTTAACGCTATCTGATCCGACGTCTTGCGGTTTATTATGATACTGTGTTTATTTAGTATTGACGATTTTTTGTTTTAACATTTTCGAGCCATGTATTTTAGTTTGTCCCCTATGCTAACAAAAACGCCTTCGCATACTTCCTTCAAACTAAAAAAAACGGCCACCCAGCTAAATGTATACATTTTTTGATTGGAAAATTTCCCAGCCGAACTCCATTTTTTTTTTTTAAAGTTACAGGGTCGCTATCGTTCGCCTTGAAAAACGAACACCTGAATGGGGTATAGCGTGTTATTATCACCAAACTATTGGGGTAAAACGTCTTAAGCATTCAAACTAATGTAGCGAAACAGGGGAGGTCCAACAAGACCCTCCTAGGACCAAATAGAGTCACCAAAGCACTCTGCTAGGAGCTTCTGTCTCGATAATTAATGGACAAATAAATTAATACCTTGTGGCCGAGTCATAAGAATGCCAAATGTTCGTAATTATCAACATATTTCGCTACAAAGTCTTCGTAACAACTGATTACCAAGGATGAGGATAGCTAGGAAAAAAAACGGATTATATTTATTTATGATTTCAGTATCGTAATTCATATTAAAAGTAGTAACAAAAAATATATATTGAATAGAGTGTTCGATGAGATAATTCATGGTCTCCTACTGTTAATTTTACGGATATTATTTACAGTACCGCCTATGGCGATTTTTTTTTCATCGCCAGTCACCCTTTAATGAATGCTTCCCGGTAGTAATAAAAAACGAAATTGTCGATTATGTTGTTGACAGTGATTAAGGATTCTATATAACTTTAGCAATCCTATACACAGTGTCTTTTACATTATGTTCAGGTAATCACATTATGCTTCCTAATAGCCTAATATGTAAACATTAATATACAAATTAATTGCAAAATAATTATGAAAAAAAAACCCTCATCCTTACAATGTTCTCCCCCTTCCCTCCCTCTATCTATCACACACACACACACACACACACACACACACACACACACACGCTTGTTGAATAAAGTAAAAATAGCATTCAACTATTTGAATGAAGAGATGCTAGTAAATATAATAAAATCAATGGTGAGACCTAAATTGGAATATGCGGCAGTGGTGTGGTCACCCCATCTTAAAAAACACATAATTAAGTTGGAGAAAGTACAGAGAGCTGCAACGAAGACGATTCCAGAACTAAGAGAACTGACATATGAAGAGAGATTAGAGAGATTGAATTTGCCAACTCTAAGTGAGAGAAGAGAAAGAGGGGATATGATTATGATGTATAAATGTGTTAGGGGATTGGAAAGGATAGACAAGGAGGACTTTATCGAGGGAGATAAAGGGAGGACTAGAGGACATAGTTGCAAGTTAAAGAAAGGCAGATGTAAAGGAGATGTGAGGAAATTCAGCTTTCCATATAGAAGTATTAATATGTGGAATCAGTTGGATGATGAAGTGGTGGGTGCGGGGAATATCCACATTTTTAAAGCCAAATTAGAAAACAGAATCTTTGGAGGCGGGACAATACGAGCCTAAAAACTCAAATCCTGCATACTAGAATTAGGTGAGTACACACACACACAGCTTAGAAAGGACCAATATAGCAGTAGCTGCTTGTCTTTCTTTGTACTCCTTTATATTCCTTTGTACTCATTTAGATTCCTTTGTAGTCATTTAGATTCCTTTGCACTCCTATATATTCCTTTGTACTCCTTTATATTCCTTTGTACTCCTTTATATTCCTTTGTACTTCTATATATTCCTTTATACTCGTATATATTCCTTTGTACTCCTTTATATTCCTGTGTACTCCTATATATTCCTTTGTACTCTTTATATTCCTTTGTACTCTCTCTCTCTCTCTCTCTCTCTCCTCCCCCCCCCCCCCCTCCCTCGGTTGTACTCCCAGTGAGAGAAAGTGGTGGTGGGTGTGGTCAGGCAAGAGGGGTGAAGGGGGGGGGGGGGTAATAAAAGGCGGAGGGGGTATCAGAGGGAGGGGAGGGGGTGTAGATCAGGTTCAGACATTCAGAACATCCCGTATTCGCACAGATGCATACTTGACTTCATTCAACTGTTCCATAACCTCCAATTTACATACGGTGTAGTCTGTTAAGAGGATATTTTAATGTATTTGATTATTTATTAATTTATTGTTATTATTATTATTATTATTTTAATACTATTATTAGTATTAGTATTATTTATTATTATTTTTATTACTATTATTATTATTACTAACATACTAACATACACTGTATCTTACACACCAGTGCCGGTACAGTGCCACCCTGTGCCAATATTGTGACCACCATATATACTGTATATATATATATATAAATATATATATATATATATATATATATATATATATATATATATATATATATATATATATATATATATATATATGTATATATATATATATATATATATTGAGTATATATCACAAATACACGTGAGCCACTAAATGTTTCTAATCTCTCAGTGGGGTTCGAACCGCCGACCGTCAGGACGATAGCCGACGCTTTAATCAAGACTGCCGTGGTGTAGGTGATTAAAGCGTCGGCTATCGCCTTGACGGTCGGCGGTTCGAACCCCACTGAGAGATTAGAAATATATATATATATATATTTATTTATACAGTATATAAATGACCAAATATATATACGCCCATCCCCCCTTAATCTCCTTCTTGTCCTCTTCTTCCTCTTTTCCCCTACTTCCTTATCCTCTTGCTTCTCTTCCTATTCTACCTTTTCCTTCTTCTTCCTCTTTTCCTCTTCTTCCTCTTCTTCCTCTTTTCCTCCTTCCTTCTCCTCTTGCTTCTCTTCCTATTCTGCCTCTTCCTACTTCTCTTCAATTACCTCCTTTATCTTCCTTTATTTGTACCTTAGTTCGTTCATTTTAAGGGGAGGCAGACATTTTTTTTCTGGACTCCCTTCTCCCTAATGTTTAGCCCTACTAGTTTTGTGATTATAAGACGTTCGGCCCATTAGTTTGGCGATTTTAACACATTTCGCCCCATTTCGTTGTCAATTTTAAGACTTTTCGTGACATGTACTGTAGGTGTCGATTTATTGCGAGCCTGCAATTTTAAGAGGAATCGGCCTTTGGCCGGGAAATTTTTCTCCCGAAAAATTTAAAAATTTATCTTTGAAGGGGGGTCTACGGGGTGTTTTCTAAGCTTGATGGAGGTCTAGGGAGGAAACTAAAAAACATATGAATACATTAATTAATAGACCAAAGAAACGGCCAGTCTCCCCTTAAGTGGGCCAGGAATCGTGGTCCCTATAATCTCGATAACTCAAAAAGGGCTAGAGCAAATGGACTGTGAATCTCCACACCTTATTCCCTGGCTGACTCTTCCCAATGGTAGACATATTAGCTCGATGTCTCTAGCCGTTTTTTTAATTCTGGATTGTATTGCCCACCTATAATGAACCGGCTATAGGTATTGTACAGTCGGGGTCTAATAAGTGATGTCTCGGCACCAAGTATGTTTTTACCAATAATTGGCATCAACAATATCTAAAAGTCGATTTATTAATTTTTGAGTGAGATATACAAACATGTTCCCACACTGATTCACCCTATTCAACATCTGACAGACACCAATACAGCCCAGAGTGAGCCAAACGTAATGACAGCTGGGACATGACTTATTAGCTCTACCGTACTTATATGTTTAATTGGAATGTCTGCCTGCCTGTCTGTGTGTATGTATGTATGTATGTATGTATGTATGTAAATGATATTCCTGTATCTTCATATTGCAACCCTATATGTATATATATGTGTATGTATGTATGTATGTATATGTATGTATGTATGTATGTAAGTATGTATGTATATTATGTGTACGGATAGATATGTGTCCATAGGTTTTTTTTCCGTGCCAATCCCTTCACTGCCTAAAGGAACAATAGTCATTAACGGGGGTCCAATGACGACACTTCCGAGAGAGAGAGAGAGAGAGAGAGAGAGAGAGAGAGAGAGAGAGAGAGAGAGAGAGAGAGAGAGAGAGAGAGAGAGAGAGAGAGAAAGGGTGGAGATGGGTTTTCAATTTGTTTTTAATTATCCTCTAATTATAAAGTTCATATATCCAAAAACAGAGAGAGAGAGAGAGAGAGAGAGAGAGAGAGAGAAAGAGAAGAAAAAAATTGAGATCGAGAGAGAGAGAACACACGATAACGAGAACACCAGAGCAAAAACGAGTAAACGAGGGCAAGATCAATCAGACGGACAAGCGCCCCTCCTCCCCCTCCCATGGTCTGATTAACACTGGCGATTCAAGGTGAGGTGATGGCAATATATAACATGTGAGTGACCTTTGGCTAATGTGTACCACACTATGTAACATTAGTCTCCCTTTCTCCTCTCTCCATTGTTGTGTGTCGTTAACCTTAGTGCAGTGTCTATCTATCTATCTATCTATCTATATGCTCAGGCCCAATCCCCATTTTGGGGGTAGCCGACTCAAGACAGAGCAAGAACAGGGAAAACACAAAAACAAACATAAAACAACGAATAAACACAGATAAAATACCACATCCAAGTCACCCAGGAGAAGACCCAGAGACCAGGGTCACCAAGGTCGCTCCAGCACTCCCCCGGCCCCCGACCACCCGGAGAGGTTCCGATCTCGGCAGACAGACATGCAGCGGAGCCAAAGCCACAAGCCCTCCCACCACACTTCCAGGCACACCCTTCATATTAATCGTCTCCCCGGGCCAGGCGCCTGATGGACTATTATCTAGTCCAACTTAAGCCCGACCCCTTACTCCAAATGACCAGTGTTCACTCAACTATTCACAAGCATTCTCCATTCACTCCTGTCCACCACCACTTCCCCTGCCTGATCTATAGTCATTCCTCTATCATCCAAAGCTTTTCTTACACAGTCTCTCCATCTCAATGGGGGTCTTCCTGCCCTTCTATCTCCCCTTGTACCTGACTCACATATTCTCTTTGTAAGCCTTTTATCTCCCATTCGTTCAACATGACCATACCAGCTCAGCACCCTTCTGTCCACTCTGGCTGACAAATGTTCCTGCTGCCCCACTCTCCTACGTATCTCTTCATTCCTCAATCTGTCTCTATGAGTAACTCCACACATACTCCTCAAGCAGCTCATCTCCATCACATCCAGCCCTCTTTTCTCCTTTTTCTTCAGAGCCCATGTCTCAGCCCCATACATCACTGTTGGCACAACAATTCCTTGATACAGTGCACTTTTTACTTTCACTCCAAGATTTCTCGTCTTCCACATACTTCCCATTGCTCCGAAAACCTTCCTTCCTTCACACACTCTCTGTTTTACCTCCATTTCCATACCTCCACTCCTGCTTATCGTTCCTCCTAGATATTTAAAACACTCTACTTGTTCCAATATTTCCCCATCCAGCCTCACATCTAGATTCACCCTATGCTCTCCCCTATTACACACCATTACTTTACTTTTATTGACGTTCACCTTCAGTTTCCTCCTTCCACAAACCACACCAAACTCTTTGACTACCCGCTGCAGTTTCTCATCAGAATCCGCCACCAATGCTGTGTCATCAGCGAACAGCAACTGATTCAACTCCCAATCTCTACCATTCTTTCCTACTAAACCCAATCCTCTTCCCATAGTTCTCCTTTTCACCTCCCTCACCACACCATCCATAAACATATTAAACAGCCATGGTGACATTACACAACCCTGTCGCAAACCTACCTTTACCTCAAACCATTCACTCAACTCACCATTTCCTACTCTCACACATGCTCTGCTCCCTTCATAAAAAACTCTTAACTGCTTCTAACAAATGTCCTCCTATTTCATAAATCCTTAACACCTTCCACATTGCTTCACGGTCCACACGATCATACGCTTTTTCCAAGTCCATAAAAGCCCAAAATATCTCCTTATGCTTCTCTAAATACTTCTCGCATAACTGTCTTACTGCAAACATCTGATCCACTCACCCTCTTCCCCTCCTAAAACCGCACTGTTCTTCTCCTATTGCAACTTCTGTACACTTTATTATCCTCTCTATCATACAGCTTTCCAACCACTGACAATAAACTAATACCTCTATAACTTGAACACTCCTGCCGATCTCCCTTCCCCTTGTACAACAGCACAATACATGCACTCTTCCAGTCTATTGGTACCATTGACACAGCAAAGCACACATTGAAAAGTCTCACCAACCAATCTATTATCACATCTCCACCCTTCTTTATACACTCCACAGCAATACCATCCAAACCTTCTGCTTTTCCCTCTCTCATTTGTTTCACTGCTTCTTTCACCTCATTTTCCTCAATCCTTTCATTCATTCCCTGCCACCTGGGTGGCCTGGGTAACCTATCTCCATCCACCTCTGCTTCAATCACTGCTTCTCTTCCATCTCTTGTATTTAACAAAGATTCAAAATACTCGGCATATCTTTTCCTCACTTCAACTAGTTCCACTAGTAACTCTCCATTTGCATCTTTCACTGACTCTTCCTTCTTTTGTCCTCCTTTCCTTACTCTATTTACCTCCTTCCAGAACATCTTCTTTCGTTCTTCAAAATTCTCACTCAACCTTTGACCCCACCTTTCGTTTGCATCTTTTTTCGCTTCTCTAATTTTCCGTTTTGTCTCTCTCCTTTTTTCCTTGTACCTCTCCCATACCTCAACACTACCATCCTGTAAAACCCTCTCAAAACACTGTCTCTTCTCCTCAACTGCCTTTCTCACCGTATCATTCCACCACTCGCTTCCCTTCCTGATACCTTTGCCTCCTACTTTCCTTTTGCCGCAAACTACCTCTGCACTTGCTTTCACTCCTTCCTTAAACTGTTGCCATTCAACCTCTACTTCTCTCACTTCCATCCACTTTTCATTTAGTCTTTCCTTGTACTCCCTCTCTTTTTCACTCTTCTCTAACTCACTAACTTTTATTACCTCTCTTACTTCACGCTTGTCTCTTATTCTCCTGTAACTCTTAACTCTTAGCTTTCCCTCCACCAGGTAATGATCTGACATACCCTCCGCCTCACCTCTCATCACATTCACATCCAGCAGTCTACACAATCTTTCCCTTGTCACCAGCACATAATCCATCAATGCCCTCTCTACAATCTCTTCCCTCACAAGTCTATGCCAGGTGTACTTGTGTATACGTTTTTTTTTGAAGAACGTATTACCTACACTCAATCTGCACTCTTCACATACATTTTTCAGTCTTTCTCCACTCTCGTTTACACCATCCACACCAAAACTACCGATGACTCCCTCAACAGGCTCATTTCCTACCCTAGCATTTAGGTCCCCTAAAACTATAACATTTTCATTTTCATCAAACCCTTGTAGACAATCTCTCAAATCCTCCCAGAAACCCTCTACCTCGTCAACTCTCTTTTACTTCCTGGTCCATACGCACTTACAAAAACCCACCTTTCACCCTTAAACCGCATTCGCACCCACATTAGCCTTGATGACACCTCTTTCCACTAGTGCAGTGTAATAATAATAATAATAATAATAATAATAATAAGTATACAAATAATAATAACAATAATAATAATAAATATGAGAGATGTCAGTGTTTTTACTTTATCATGACTAAATAATTATACAAATATATACTAATAATAATCATCATCATCAATAGATAACAAGGAAATCATCAGTAACCTCATCACTATTATTCCATTCAGATAAATTTACCTGTTGTTATCCATCAAATTGGCACAATATAATAATAATAATAATAATAATAATAATAATAGTATAATTATGTCATCATCGGGATTTTACCTTTTGTATATATTTTTTGTTTCGTCGTTAACTAGATAACGAATCTATATTAGATTCGTCAAGGCATCTTGAATTCAAATTAACTCTGTGTGTGATGGTTGGTGAGGAGGGAGTAGGGTCAGTAGAGAGAGAGAGAGAGAGTCTGTGCTTGTGTGTGTGTGTGCTTGTGTGATTGTTTGTTTGTATGCTTTATGTTTAGGCAATTATGTGCCTATAGGTAATTTGGAGACGGTTATATTGACCTTGGAAAGATCATACCAGCCATATTGTAAAAAAAAAAAAATAATAATACTAATAAAAACAAGATAAAAAACAGATAAATGAATAAATAAATGTGTTTTTAAAAGTCACCTCCGCCAATATCCTCTTAGTTAATCTGAAAAGTATTTCATTACATTTCTACCTATCACAAGGCGATTTTAACAGCATAGACAAGCATTGGAAAGCTGGAAAGCATGTATGATATATTGAAAACAAAACCATCACAGTGCACAAATCATAATTAACCTCTTCAGTACCGGCGACGTCTTTTATATTTGATTTCAGCTACATTTAGATAATTTTAGAAAGTTTAAGAAGGATATAGGGTGGCCAGAAGGATTAATTGAAATAGTCTGTAGTATAGCTTTTTAATGAGTAGACGTCCTCCCTAAGCTGAATACAATCGTTTAATAGTTGCCAGGAAATAATGGAAAATACATCACCGGTACAGAAGGGGTTAAGAGTGCGACAATTAATATGTAAGCCAAACTAAATACAATCCACGACATTACGTCGAAACAGGGTCAACCGCTTCTCTTAAGATTTTTTTAAAGGTATATACAAATGGACAGACAATCTCATCACGTCTCCTATATTGAAAGGTTCTATATAATTTCCGATGCCTACACCACCCACTGAAGTAGCTGATATTTGTAAGAATAATGGTATAATTCACCACCAACCCTGAACTAAAGCACTGGTTGTAGGCTTCAGTAGATCGGGTCAGGATATTGGGAGACTGGTTTATTGGCATATATATATATATATATATATATATATATATATATATATATATATATATATATATATATATATATATATATATTTTATTTATTTTTTATTTTTTTTCTATATTCCAACTACTCCCTCTCGGGCATAGGCTGAGAGCCTGTACATTCCACCGCTCAACACGGTGAAACCCGTGAGGTCTTGTTTCAGTCTGGGGAGTGAGACATGTGAAGCATCCATCATGGCTCGAAGCAGCTCCATCTCTGAAACGGCTGGTTGCTTCGCTCAAGTGCTTCACCGTCTCACCTCCAGACTCAGACCCTCACTCTCAGACCGCCACCTATTGAGTAGTGAACTCACTATATATATATGACGATAAGCCTACTTCCTTAATTAATGTAAAATCGACGGAAGGGTTAGACCTGTTTTTCTTCCACTTCCTGTTGATTAATTAGTGTTGTTTTTGTTATTGTTGTTATATATAATTGTTGTTTGTGGTGATGGTCTGGTTACTGTGATTTGTATTGCATTACAATTACGATAGGGATAGGCCTAATTCTTTAACACTTTCCACACGATGACGTAATGTTACCTTTGATTCTGTCTAAAACTAAAACGATTTTGTGTGGATTAAAAATGACCTATATGTTTTATTGAGATTGTATTTACCCCTTTGAGTCCTAAAGATAGATTATAAGCTAAAGAGTATCGTCTAATAGTAACCAGAAAATGATGAAGATTACGTCATCGTACTGAAGTGATTACATTAATTATTTTACTATAAATTATATATTAATGTAAAAATAACAGAAGGGTTATACATGTTTTATTGATGTTGTTGTTTTTGTTGTTGTGGTGTTGTTGTGGTGATCGTGGTATTCATGTTACTATTACTATGATACCTAGCCTGTTTCTTTAATTAAGGTGAACATGATGGTTAAGATACTCATGTTGCATTTGTTGTTTGCTATTGCTATACTTGTTTTTATTGTTCTTGTTGTTATTGTTTGTGTGCTTCTCCAACTATCTTAATGGTTTTGCTAATTTTCTTATTGAATAGGTTGCCATTAACTGTGTTCTACATTTACGCTTAATTGATATTCTTAATGGCATTTATCTGCAATAGATAACACGATAATATTCATGCTCTCTCTCCCTCCCTCCCCACCCCTCCCTCTCACTCCCTCCCTCCCACCCCTCCTCCCTCCCCACCCTCCCTCTCACTCCCTCCCCTCCCCTCCCTCTCTCACTCCCCTCCCAGCCTCCCTCCCTCTCACTCCCCTCCCCACCCCTCCCTCCCTCCCTCACTCCCTCCCCACCCCTCCCTCCCTCCCTCTCACTCCCTTTGTTTTTCTCTCTCTCTCTCTCTCTCTCTCTGTCTCTGTCTCTCTCTCTCTCTCTCTCTCTCTCTCTCTCTCTCTCTCTCTCTCTCTCTCTCACACACACACACACTCACAAATAGTTTACTGTAGTATCATCTATTTTTAGCAGTCTCGAGCTAGAATGTACAGTAAAGCTGCTTAATATCAGGCTTCCAGAAACCAGTGACATTTCGGTTTGGATCTTTTTCACATAATTACCTTTCTAATCAAAGGTTGTTATATAATTCCATCATTATGTTACTCACTCAGCCGTCAAGTCATATAATTATCGTAACGCGTGATAATAGCGTGTTTCTTTTGTAAGACATGAGCAGTGATTGGAACACCTTGCACACCTTAGTTAAGTAGTAAGTTAGAAAGTGTTTATGTACTTAGGTTTATTTAATATTTAATCTCTCTCTCTCTCTCTCTCTCTCTCTCTCTCTCTCTCTCTCTCTCTCTCTCTCTCTCTCTCAATACAGTTACGATTACATACTAAGTGTGATAACAAAAGCACAATTTGTATTTCATTTGTGTAATGTCAACTTAGCTACAAATGTTGCCGTATTTGGAATAGCCATTAATTATTTTTAGCTTTACAATAGGAATCATCTCTGACTCATTTATAGTAATATTTATCTAGTCTTTATTATTTGTATTACTAGTATCTCGCTTTATTCGTTTTCACTCATATAACGTTTATTCGTTTTCACTCATATAACGTTTATTCGTTTTCACTCATATAACGTTTATTCGTTTTCACTCATATAACGTTTATTCGTTTTCACTCATATAACGTTTGGATATGTTATACTGGAGTATATTGCATGATAAAGGCTATTCTGTTTAAGGGAAAAAAGGCGCTAATGTACTGAAAAAAGGTGCCAATGTACTGAAAAAAGGCGCCAATGTACTGAAAAAAGGCGCCAATGTACTGAAAAAAGGCGCCAATGTACTGAAAAAAGGCGCCAATGTACTGAAAAAAGGCGCTAATGTACTGAAAAAGTTTAGCCTATTACATCATGCTTCTTCTTGTATATAGGGGCTATTCAACAATTTAGGATAGTTTACGTTTTTGCCATAATTTAGTGACGTATGCATTTTTTCCTTTAATACACCAGGGTACGTGATGGGTTATAGACGCAAATTTCGATATTCTCTTCACAAAGGTAATGGATTTTTTGTCTCCCCATAATTCAGTGACTAATCTATTTTTTCCTTTGGTACGCTATACAGATAATTATGTGGCAAAGAGAAAATGTGGCGTATTATCAGATAACTGCACATTCACGGAAAATGCTTGTGTAGCCTACTACCCAAACGTAATAACATCGTCTAATAATTTACATATATTTACATAAATTTACATAATTACACGGAAGACACCGACCTTGCGACTCAAATGGGATGATTAGAACATGATTTTTTAGTAGAGACAGCAGACCCTAAATAAGGAAACGTGAAGGACATTATCACTTCAATGCAGAGCGAGCCAAATACAAGGGTTACTCTATTTATTATATAGCCAACTAAGCCACATTTGCCATTAATGTGCTATGTTTTGGGTATTTTGTAGCCTTGTTCTAATGTGGGATATTTTGTCCTTTACAGATACCAGAGGAGCTGCCATGTAAGTACAACAAAATCTCTCTCTCTCTCTCTCTCTATCTTATCCATAACTTGAATGGTTAAATATTGTTGAATCCATTGCCTTTCCTTCTATAGATATGCTTCATTAAATATAGATAACATAATATAACTCTGTAACACTGTCGGGTAGACGATCGAACTAAGTAATTATAGCTGCTTAAAGGGCTACCTACGAATTATTTAGAAAACTCACCTTATAATAGCTTCGTATATGATATAAAGTTAATGCTGTAGCGAAGACGTGACTACAGCCAGGTTTACCACACATATCAACACAAAAATGGCCGCATTATTTGCCACTCACTTTTATACAGACTAAACACACATAACAAAGCCACTCCAACCGCTTACTCTCTCTCCAACACCCCTTCTCCCCTATCTACACTCTTTAGACAAAATAGGAAAAGTAGAAAGTAGCTACGAGGTGCCATTGTAAAGGCTTATCCTTCAATACCTTCAATACCTGATCTGATCTGTATCTTCTCACTAAATACAAACCTGATACAGTAGCGAGGACTAGGGTACAGCGAAGATACAACAGGAAACACAAGAACAACCGCAAAATGGCCGCAGCTGAACTATATAGAGCTTATGTGTCGTGAGGGATGACTTGCGGAGGAGCCATTCGCACTTTGGCCTTTTATCGCGAATTTTTTTCCTCCGCCTTTTTTTCCCCCTCCCATGTTGTTGTCTTCGGTTCCGTGTGCCTATTATTCAACTTGCAAGACGGTGAATTGAGTTGCGTAGTTTTGTTTGGGCGTTGTTTTGGCTGCGGAAGGGTCGGTATATAAGTCACGGGCGTCCTGGGGATAAATTCCGTCTGGGGTCTTGCTGGTTGCGTGGCTAATTTCCCGGGAAATTAGTGATCATGGCGAATTTGGAAGTCGGGGTCCATCTGCTAGTGTGCGAATGGAGTCATATCGGTGGCAACTATTCACGAATGCCATTATGTTATTTGATATACCAGTGGATTTGGAAATAAGATATTTATATCGTTGATAGTTAAATAGTGAGGTTGCTTTTAATGGAAGATTATGGGCGTTTTGAAGAAAGGAGGACGGTGGTGTCTATGCTCGCGATGTATGGTATCATGATTTGGGCGGATTCGCATAAGGCAGGTTTTCGTCACCGAGAGAGAGAGAGAGAGAGAGAGAGAGAGAGAGAGAGAGAGAGAGAGAGAGAGAGAGAGAGAGAGAGAGAGAGACTATGTAATCGTATCAAAGTGAACACGATGAGCAGGGCACAGTACTATTGAAACAAATACTAGGGAATGCATGAATGTAAATAATTTGAAAAGGTGAATGCATAATGCTTGCAGTCCATTTTTAAGCTTGATAATCCTGGAAAGATTTCACCCCATATGCAGTAGAGATGCAGCTATTTAATGCACATTCTATATTTGCTAACCCTTTCAGCATTATGACGTTCTCTTTCATTGCATTCTGGCTATCATTAGACAATTTTATTTAGTTTAGGACAGCTAGGAATTAAATATACAAATGATTATAATCGAACCCTTTAACACCTTCAGATTTACACGATGTACAACCGTCTAGATGTACAACCGTCTAGTGATGGCAAGGGGAAAACAATGCGTAATTGTACACTAAAAGGGTTAATGAAGTTGATGATCTGGAAACTTGTGGATGAAGGTGATTGACTGAAATACCGCCAACGTTTTGTATGTGTTTTGTTCTTTTCGATGTTTTTTGTACGTGCATTTATATATTATTCTGTCTATTGCTTCCCCCTCGTGTACGTTTAGATATTTTGTGATTGGCACCTGAATGTCTTAAAACCAGTGCCATTTTCCGATACCAGTACAAACCACTCCCGATACTGTATGTTGCCGGAACAAATAATTGACGATAACAGGCCTCGTGTGATACTCCAGAGAAGGATGAAGAGAGGAGAGGAGGGTTGATAATAAGGGGGAATAGAAGGACAGAGCAGGATAGAGGGAGGAGAAAATGTATAATAAATGGGAAGAGAGGAATATAGAAGGATAAATGGAGGGATAACAGTTATGATAATAAGGGGGTAGAGGGGAACAGTGAAGGATAGAGGGAGGAGAGAAACTATGATAATAAAGGGGAAGAGGGGACCAGAGAAGGATAGAGGGAGGAGAGAAACGATGATAATAAAGGGGAAGAGGGGACCAGAGAAGGATAGAGGGAGGAGAGAAACGATGATAATAAAGGGGAAGAGGGGACCAGAGAAGGATAGAGGGAGGAGAGAAACGATGATAAAGGGGTAGAGGGGAACAGTGAAGGATAGAGGGAGGAGAGAAACGATGATAATAAAGGGGAAGAGGGGACCAGAGAAGGATAGAGGGAGGAGAGAAACTATGATAAGAGGGAAGAGGGGAACAGAGAAGGATAGAGGAAGGAGAGAAACTATGATAAGAGGGAAGAGGGAACAGAGAAGGATAGAGGAAGGAGAGAAACGATGATAATAAAGGGGAAGAGGGGACCAGAGAAGGATAGAGGGAGGAGAGGAACTATGATAAGAGGGAAGAGGGGACAGAGAAGGATAGAGGAAGGAGAGAAACGATGATAATAAAGGGGAAGAGGGGACCAGAGAAGGATAGAGGGAGGAGAGAGACTATGATAAGAGGAAAGAGGGGAACAGAGAAGGATAGAGGGAGGAGAGAAACGATGATAATAAAGGGGAAAAGTGGAACAGAGAAGGATAAATTCTTAGCCCCATGCAACTGAAGGTCTTTCATTAATCTTGCATCTGTTTCCTCTAATGTAATTTGATTGATGGATACGGATATATTTGTTGACATTCATATTGTCAAGTCCTTTAATTATTTTACATACTTGAATTAGGTCATCTCTTAGGCTGCTCATTGTTAGATTAAAAACAACATTAACCCCTTCTGTACCGGTGATGTACTTTTCATGCCATTCTGACAACTATTAGACGATTTTGTTCAGCTTAGGAAGGACGTCTACCCATTAAAAGGCTACAGACTATCTCAATTAATCCTTTTAGCTACCATATATATTTCCTAAGGTCCATAAAATCGTCTAAATGTAGCAAAAATCTAATAGAAAAGAAGTAGCCGGTACAGAAGGGCTTAAGGGGAGGTATTTACTTTGTTCCCTAGACCTCCATCAAGCTTAAAATGATACCCCCTTGAGTCCCTTTCAAGATAAATGTGTACATTTTTCGGTAGAAAAATGTTCTCTTAAATTACAGGCTCGCTATCGCTCGCCAGGATAAAATCGACACCTGAATGGCACGAAAGGTCTTAATATGGGGTGCAAGTTCTTAAAATCGCTAAATTAATGGGGCGAACGTTTTATAATATCAAAAGCAATGGGGCTAAACATGAGGGAGAAAGGGGTCCAGAAAAAAATCCCTCAAGTGGAGATCTCCCCTTAATGGTAAAGGAGAGACAAGAAAGGATAATAAGAGAGGGGAGACATGATAATAAATTGGTAGAGGCAAGAGAGGATACATAATAATTAGGGGAAATCCCTAAATCTGGCCCGATGCGCCACGACTAAAATCACCTCTAGTTGACATACAGAAATATTTTGGGGGGCCAGGCGTGACGATGGGGGGGAGGAGGAGGGGGGAAGAGAGGAAGAGGGGGGGGGGAGGAGGAGGAAGAGACAAAAGGGGGCGGGGGGGGGAGGAGAAGGAAGAGGAAAATGGGGCGGGGAGGAGGAGAAGGAAGAAAAAGGAGGGGGGTGGAGGAGGGGGGAAGAGAGGAAGGGGGGCGGGGGGGAGGAGGAGGAAGAGGAAAAGGGGGGGCGGGGGGGGGGGAGGAGAAGGAAGAGGAAAAGGGGGCGGGGGGGGGGGGGAGGAGAAGGAAGAGGATAAGGGGGGGCGGGGGAGGAGGAGGAGGAGGGGAAAAAAGAGGAAGATAAGAAGAGGGGGAAGAGAAGAAAAGGAAGAACGAGCAGAAGAACAAGATCCAACTTGACACATGCAAAAATCTGTCTTGGGTCAGGAGTGAGAAAGGGAGGAATACAAAGGAATAAAAAGTACTTAAAAACGGAAACAGACGTATTGGTCCTTACGGGGCAGTTTGAATTATTTGTCTATATGCATCCAGGAGACAAAATGTAAAGTCGCCTGCAAAGAACGACATTCGCCATTATATATATATTTTTTTTTTTTTTTTTTTGTATTGAGTGCAGGAAGATAGAACTGGGAGGAAGAAGGCGAAGGATAAGAAACAACAACATAATAGTAACACCACAATAAAACATAATAGTAACACCACAATAAAACATAATAGTAACACCACAATAAAACATAATAGTAACACCACAATAACACATTATAGTAACACCACAATAAAACATTATAGTAACACCACAATAAAACATTATAGTAACACCACAATAAAACATAATAGTAACACCACAATAAAACATAATAGTAACACCACAATAAAACATAATAGTAACACCACAATAAAACATAATAGTAACACCACAATAAAACATAATAGTAACACCACAATAAAACATAATAGTAACACCACAATAAAACATAATAGTAACACCACAATAAAACATAATAGTAACACCACAATAAAACATATGTAACACCACAATAACACATTATAGTAACACCACAATAAAACATAATAGTAACACCACAATAAAACATTATAGTAACACCACAATAAAACATAATAGTAACACCACAATAAAACATAATAGTAACACGACAATAAAAGATAAAAGTAACACCACAATAAAACATAATAGTAACACCACAATAATAATAGTACACACAATAAAACATAATAGTAACACCACAATAAAACATATATTAACACCACAATAAACATAATAGTAACACCACAATAAAACATATAGTAACACCACAATAAAACATAATAGTAACACCACAATAAAACATAATAGTAACACACAATAAAAACATAATAGTAACACCACATAAAACATAATAGTAACACCACAAGAAAAACATAATAGTAACACCACAATAAAACATAATAGTAACACCACAATAAAACATAATAGTAACACCACAAAACATAATAGTACACCACAAAAACATATAGTAACACCACATAAAACATAATAGTAACACCACAATAAAACATAATAGTAAACCACAATAAAACATAATAGTAACACCACAATAAACATAATAGTAACACCACAATAAACATAATAGTAACACACAATAAAACATAATAGTAACACCACAATAAAACATAATACTAACACCACAATAAAACAATAATAACACCACAATAAAACATAATAGTAACACCACAATAAAACATAATAGTAACACCACAATAAAACATAATAGTAACACCACAATAAAACATAATAGTAACACCACAATAAAACATAATAGTAACACCACAATAAAACATAATAGTAACACCACAATAAAACATAATAGTAACACCACAATAAAACATAATAGTAACACCACAATAAAACATAATAGTAACACCACAATAAAACATAATAGTAACACCACAATAAAAGATATTGGCGTAGCAGGAAATGTAAAAAAAAAAGACAACCTCTCACTTTATAGGGTTCGATCCCAATCGGCATCGTGAATTAAGCAATCTTTATCCAGAGGGGGGGGGGGGGGGGGCGCCTATGGGAGCTTATGACTTTCACCGCTTTATTGCTAAACAAGAAGAAGAAGAAAAAAAATAAGAAGAAGAACAAGAACAAGAAAATCAAGAAGAAGAAGGAGATGAAGAAGAAGAGAAGAAGAAGAAGAAGAAGAAGAAGAAGAAGAAGAAGAAGAAGAAGAAGAAGAAGGAGAAGAAGAAGAAGCAAAATATTGACGAAAGAAGAGAACACAACAATTTGAAGAAGCTTTATTATAAACATGAAGAACAAAAACAGATGAGGAGGAACAGGGAAGAGGGAAGGAAGAACAAATCGTAGGAAAGGGACGAATAGGGGAACTAGGAGAAGGGAAAGGAGTGGAGAAGGGAACGAAGAATAATGGAAGAAAGAGAAGAACTGGAGGAAATAAAGAAGTAGTAAGAGGAGGAGAAGGAAGAAGTGGGTGAGGAAGAGAAAAGGAAAGAAAATATGGAAAAAGAAACGAGAAGGAGGAGGAGGAGGAGGAGGATAATAGAGGGAAGAGGAGGAGGAGGAAGAATAACAGGAACAGGATGAGAAAGAACAGAAGGAAGAGGAGGGAGGGAGGAAAGAGTGAAGATAAGGAGGAGGAAGAATAGACGGAAGAGGAAGAGGGGGATAACAGAGGGAAGAGGAGGAGGAGGAGGAAGAATAGAAGAAAGAGGTGAAGAAGGAAGAGTAAAAGGAAGAGGAGGAGGAGGAAGAATAGAAGGCAGAGGAGGAGGAGGAAGAATAAAAGGCAGAGGAGGAGGAGGAAGAGTAGGACTAAGAGGATGAGGAAGAATACAGGGAAGAGTGATAAAATATGAAGTGTTACTTTACGAGAATCCGGGTGGCCTTGGTGGTTTTAGCAATATATGGTGACAGAGTAATTATTATGGAAGGTAATACATTTTGTTTGGTTAACATGTTGTCACGAATCTTAGATGTATGCACGATAACACGTACACAGGTCCACGTGTACAACATTACAATAATACACACACACACATACAATGGAGTATTATATATATATATATATATATATATATATATATATATATATAAATATATACATATATATAATATACACATATAGATATATATATATCTATATATATATATATATATTATTATATATATATATATATATATATATATAAATAAATCGAGCTGGATTGCTATTCCTGATATTATAGTTTAGTTCTTTAGTTTTCAGGCAGGACACATTAAAAAGATCTCTGGGAGAGGGGTACACGAGGGAGAAGAGAAATTTACATAGATACACAGACTTCACAGACCTTGCGGTCCCTACTAGGCAGTCCGGACTCATTCTAACATGGATTTTTTTTGGAAGGTAAAGACAGCAAACCAGAAGTGATTGGCGGTGGTATACATTTGACTGCTACGGCTAATTCGACGGCTCTGGCTAAATTGGCCGTTTAGTCCAAATTCACAACTTGACCAAAATAGTCTCTCAATCTAACACGGCCACTCAATCTAAAACGGCCACTCGGTTGAAATCGGCCGCTCGGTCCAAAAAGACTGTTCGGCGCAAATTGGCCACATTAACTCATTTGATCGTTTTAAAGTAAATTGAGCTCATCCCTTGAATAATTTCGATCTTGTGTGCTAATGGGTAGGGATGGACAAGAGGGACTGGACACATCTGGATCGTGGGCAACAAGCGACGGAGATTTTCGTTGCTTTGCGTTGCGTATATGAAGAGATAACATTAGATGACATTATGGAGGTAAATCAAGGCCTGTGAGCATAATAGAACATAATCTAATACTACCCAAACAAGCCACCAATCTACCTTCCAGTACACCTGTATACCGGGGTGTGGGTGGGGTGGGAAAGGTATTGGTAACAGTACGCCCAATACCCACGGTAGTTTCGTCCTTTAGTCCTTCTGCCCTCACCATTATTATCCATATTCTGAAGTGGTTAGGTATGTTAGAGTTGGGTACTACAACAGGCTAATCTAAAATAGATTATGGTTAGGTTGAATGACGATGAATCCAAATTAGATTGGGTTAGGTAAACTGAAGTTAGGTTAGATTAGATAAATGCTAGTTTAGGGAAGATTTGCAATAGGTTACATTAGATTAGCTGAAGGTTAGGTTAATTAGGCTAGATTAGGTTAAGGAAAGATTAGTTGAGGCTAGATAATATCAACGCAAGGTTAGGTTATTTGCTTGAAATTCGACAGCCAATGTTAGCGAAACGACTTGGAAGAGAAACAACAATCAAACAGAAAATCCTACAATCTATACCCAAGTTGGTTTCACAAAGAATCCTATATACCTTCACCTGTGTGTGTGTGTGTGTGTGTGTGTGTGTGTGTGTGTGTGTGTGCGAGCTTGTGTGTGAGTGAGTGGGTGTGTGTGTTCCCAAGCATCCCAGGGAATCATGATATCTCCACTTGTTTTTATACTGGGGTGCTTGTTTTTATACTGGGGTGCTTGTTTTTATACTGGGGTGCTTGTTTTTATACTGGGGTGCTTGTTTTTGCTTTCCTTTGTTATTATTTTTTGTTTTCATTTTTTATAGAATGTACCGAGTTTTTCCCTGCTAGGCTTATATTTCTTGATTTAACCCTTTCAGTATTGTGATGCGATTATTAATATTTTCTGACTTTTTTACATTTGGAAGGATTTGTGAAGGTTAGAGGGCGTATTGAGCTAGTCTTAGACCCCATTCGATCCCTAGCGGTCTTTACTAAGATGAATAAAAAGTACAACGCAAGCCAAAATTGTAATATTAATATCATCATCGTAATCGGAAGGGGTTAATGGCCTTTGATGACTTTTTAAGAGTCTGTCGTCTTTTTAAGGGTTCTTGGGTATAAATGCCATGACTTTCTCTCTCTCACACACACACACACACACACGCACACACACACACACACACACAGTGAGAGTGAGTGAGTGAGTGTGTGTGTGTCTGGGGCCACTGCTGTTCCTCATACTCATATCCGACATTGACCAAGGTACACTCTACTCAAAAGTCTCGTCTTTTGCCGATGATACCAGAGTAATGAAAGAAACTAAATCAATGGCAGATGTGGACAAATTAAAATCTGACCTTACCAAGCTATATACATGGGCCGAAACAAATAATATGTCTTTCAATAATAACAAATTTGAACTGGTTAGATATGGTACAAACAAAATAGAAGAAGTCCACTATTCGGCACATGATGGCCAAAGAATAAAGTGTAACAACAAAGTGCTAGACCTAGGGGTAATAATCAGTGATGATGCCACCTTCACTACCCATATCCTAGCAGTAGTACAAAAGACACGAGTCCAGGTTGGCTGGGTATTGCGTACTTTCAGAACTCGTGAAAGCGAACCTATGTTAACCCTGTATAAGGCCTTGGTAATACCACTCTTGGAATATTGTTGCCAGTTATGGAATCCCTGGAAGTCACGAGAGAAACAAGCATTGGAAGGCATCCAGCGCTCCTTCACTAGTAAAATAGTGTCTGTGAAGGAGGAAGACTACTGGCAAAGACTTAAGTCTCTAAACTTGTACTCTCTAGAACGACGCCGAGAAAGATACTTGATCATTTATACCTGGAAAATTATCAACAACTTAACCCCAAACCTGCTGGGAGAGGAAGAAAAGGAGTTGATAGAGATAAAAGAAAACCAACGACTGGGCCGTATGTATATTATCAGGTCAATTAACTCAAGAGCACTGACAAGAGTTAAGACACTTAAAGAAAATGCCTTCGCTACACGGGGTCCGAAGCTTTACAATGCACTGCCAAAAGAAATAAGAAACCAAAACTACCCAACCGTTGAAAAATTAAAAAAGGACTTGGATGATTTCCTGTCATCACTGCCAGACCAACCAATCCTACCCCACTACTACCTCCGTGCTGCCAGCAACAGCATTCTTGACCAGCTGGCACAGAGGAGGGTAGATGGGATGTACAGTGGCGGCGCCGCAACGGCGTGGACCACAGGGCGCTAACTGACAGCCCTCAACTACAACCACAGGAACCACAGGAACCACAGGTGTGTGTGTGTGCGTGAAGAATGCCTGAGTGTGGGTTGGACATATGCACAGTAAGTGTTTTCATATCTTTGTGTGTGCGTGTATATGTGTGTGTATGTGTATGTGTGTCTGTGTGTGTGTCTGCGTGTATGTGTACCCCTTCCAAACCCACCACGAAGCCCTCTCAAGTACACCCGGATAATAAAATTCGTAACGCTCACTATTCACACCAAAGCATGACCTCAGGGTGCGTGATGCAGGGTTCGATCCGGCACTTCCATAAGATATTAAATTGAAGATGTTAAAAAATGCTGTATGATGCGCATAATATTTGGTATATTGCAAGGTCGCCAAAAGAAAGTATTGGGATGCAATGTGCAATATGTTTCATCACCAGCCGTGTTTTAAATTCTCCTTCCTTTCATTAACATCCTTAATTTCCTTTCCTTTTTCCTCCTATGCTTCCTCCTCCTCATTATCATCATCTTCATTCTCTTCCTTCCCCTTCCTTTCCTTCACATCCTTCTCTTCCTTTCCTTCTTCTTCCTCCTCCTCCTCCTCATCCTCATCATCATCATCATCATCATCATCATCATCATCAACATCTTAATTTTCTTCCTTCTCCTTCCTTTCCTTCACATTCACATGTTCCTTTTCTTTCTCCTCCTCCTTCATCATCATCATCATCATCAACATCTTAATTTTCTTCCTTCTCCTTCCTTTTCACATTCACATGTTCCTTTTCTTTCTCCTCCTCCTTCATCATCATCATCATCATCAACATCTTAATTTTCTTCCTTCTCCTTCCTTTCCTTCACATTCACATGTTCCTTTTCTTTCTCCTCCTCCTTCATCATCATCATCGTCATTATCATTACTATCACCATCATTTGACGAGTCGAAATAAATATATAACAATGGTGGAATATGATAGCACGTCTGTTGGTTACACAATATTACAATACATGACATTATAGAGAAACAATGTTAGTTAGGCTATAATCTGATTGCTAATTAGCACGGCACACACACACACACACTTATACAGAGAGAGAGAGAGAGAAAGAGAGAGAGAGAGAGAGAGAGAGAGAGAGAGACAGAGAGAGCGACAGGCTATGGAACGAGAACAATAGAGCCGACACAGGGAGAAATCAGAGTAACATTCCTCAATAATTAACCTTGGCAGTCTCAGCACTAGAAATTAAGAACGCTAGAAAAAAAACAAAAAAACAAACAGAAAGGACTGACTCGGAAAAAAAGACTATATTCGAGATCATTGCCTCATTGCACCTATTTTTATTTTATTTATTAATTTGTTGTTTTTGTGGAGGGGTGGGGGGGGGGGGCGATGGGGGGGGGGGGGCAGGAAGGAGATACAGGGTTGGCTAATGGTGTAGTTTTATTGTTTTTTCTGTTTGATTGTTGTTGTTGATGATGTTTGTATTGTGTGTGTATCATGGAGTACAAAGGAGTACAAAGGAGTACAAAGGAAATCAAGCAACAACAGATCTAGTGACCCTTCTAGGTTGCTTGTCCTCCAAAACACTGAGGATCAAGTGTCCAAACAGTGGTTTAGAGTGGGTAAGGGAACATTGGAAAGGGAACTACTGCCCTGCCACTAACGTGGCAGGACTAGGAAGTTAGTAGGGGACATATGGGTTAGTAACTGAGGGGAGGATAAAATATAGTTATTCATTTACAAACGCA
>CM064483.1:11282488-11292275 GCA_032716605.1 Paralithodes platypus | reverse complement strand
ACTTCCAGGCCATTCATTTCATTCCCCACGGCCCACTACACCCACACGCCCACTGCCCGTATCTATTAGGCTATTACTGCACCCATTTCACAGGCTGACATCACCATGCATATGAAAATGAAAATGAGGAGAGGGTTCATGACGCTGCAGGAAGAGGTGAGAGTGGAGGGTTGAGGGAAGAAATTTGGGAGTGTTTTAACTGTGTGCTGTGTGTGTGGTGGTGCTTTGGTGTGTTGTGTCGTTGGTCTTCTGGTGTGGTGTAGACACCATACGGCGAGATCGCTTATTTATTTAGTCTGACGGAAAATATATAAATCAAATAATCAGTTTCATGTTTCACGCGATGATTGAAGAGAGAGAGAGAGAGAGAGAGAGACGAGGAGAGAGAGGAGAGCAAGGATGCAGAGAGGCGTGAGAGGATCCCTGGAGCCCGGAGAGATTTCTGGAGGGAGAGACGAGAGAGGGGAGCCGCAGAGTAGGGCCGAGTCTGGCGAGATGAGAGAGATGACCGATCGCCTCCCCCGAGGGAGAGGGATGTGAGTTGAGCGAGGGAGAGGAGAGAGAGAGAGGTGAAAAGGAGAGAAATGGAGATTTAGAGATGAGATGAGAGAGCGAGAGAGAGCGAGAGATGATTGGAGGGAGACGAGAGAGGAGATGAGCGGGAGAGAAGAGAGAGAGAAAGAGATTTAGAGATGGAGAGAGAGAGAGAGAGAGAGAAAGAGAGAGAGATTTAGAGATGGAGAGAGAGAGAGAGAAAGAGATTTAGAGATGGAGAGAGAGAGAGAGAGAGAGCGAGAGAGACAGAGAGAACTATATAGAGCCATACAGGACTATAATAGAGTTCGAGCTGCCCCACCCTCCTGTTTTGCTCTATACCCTCTGTGTTTGTTGACCCGGATCTCTCTCTCTCTCTCTCTCTCTCTCTCTCTCTCTCTTCATTCATCGCGTGAAAAATTAAACTGATAATTTGACTTTATATTTCCGTCAGATGAGAAAATAGCCTGGCGCCACACACACACACACACACACACACACACACACACACACACACATACACGCACACACACACACACTTCACCTTCATAAATCCTTCCCGCAGCCATTGATATGTGTTGGTCTTATTCCCGTGTTGTTTTTTTCTTTTTTTTTGAGGGGGGGGGGGTTGAATTCCCTTCTTGTTCCTGAGTTGCTAGAGCTATATTTAAAGTGGAGAAAGAGTGTATGTGTGTGACTGTGTGTGTGTGTGTGTGTGTGTGTGTGTGTGTGTGTGTGTGTGTGTGTGTGTGTGTGTGTGTGTGTGTGTGTGTACCTTTATTCTGTGCGAGAGCAATTCATTTCATTATGCGTTTGGACATGTGTACTCGCGGGTGTGTAATGGTGTGCGTGGGTGTTTGTGCTAATGTGTGTAAGGTTTCATGCGTGTGTGGGTGTTTGTGCGTAAATATGAACGTGTTGGAGTGCTTGTGTATGGTGGCGTGTGTGTCTGAAAACTAATGGGGCTAAACGTGAGGGAGAAGGGGTGCCATAAAAATCAAGGATCTCCCCTTAACACACCCAAGCCACTTCTAGCCTGGACGGATCTACCACAGGTCACTATAGGTCACAGCACAGCCTAAGGGGAGAGTACGGAAGGGCTAGATTAGTCTCTGGTTATAGGTCCGGTTTCTGTTAATAGTCTCTTAGTTATTTCCCTCCCTATATATTTGTTTCTCTATCTTTCTATCTACCTATTCATATATACTGTGCTTATATACATACGGTACTGTGTATATACTGTATTTACACTATACAGCACATTACATATCTCTCTCTCTCTCTCTCTCTCTCTATATATATATATAAATATATATATATATATATATATATATATATATATATATATATATATATATATATATATATATATATATATAATGATATAAATGATAATATAAAGTACATTATATAATCCATTTCATATATTGCAACACTCCTAAACGGCGGGGAAGGTCAGGAGTGTAGAGAAAACCCGTATGACCAAGGAATGTTACGGTATATACGGTATAACACTCCTCACACGGATGCTGATATACGGTATAACACTCCTCACACGGATGCTGATATACGGTATAACATGATATACGGTATAACACTCCTCACACGGATGCTGATATACGGTATAACACTCCTCACACGGATGCTGATATACGGTATAACACTCCTCACACGGATGCTGATATCACTTGTGTCCAATAAAAAATCAAGTCAATATTGAGGAAACTTGAAATTATTTTGAACGTTGTTTTTAACACCAATAACACCCCAAGTGAAATTAATAAAATCCTGTGCTTCTCCCAGGATTCGAACCCGGGATACCACATACAGACCTTACACGCTCTAAGACAGGATTTGAAATGAAATACACTATATATATAATATAATTTAAAGTACCGGTACACAGGAACTGAAACTATATTATATTTAAAATGCGTGATGTACTTTAAGGGGAGATTTCCACTTGAGGGATTTTTTTCTTGGCCCCTCTCTCCTTCATGTTTAGCCCCATTGTTTTTGAGATTTTAAGACGTTCTCCCCTTTAGTTTGTTGATTTTAAGAACCTTCACCCCATATCTGTCAATTTTAAGACCTTTCGTGCCATTTAGGTGTCGGGTTTTTTTTCTGGTGAGCGATAGCGAGCCTGTAATTTAATAGGAAACATTTCGAATTGATCTTGAAAGGGGGTCCAGGGGGTGTAAATATTAAGCTTGATTCAGGACGTCTATGGAACAAACTAAAAACCTCCCCTTAAACGACTGAGGTCATTTTTTGATCGAGTAAGAAAAGCTGGAACGCGAGATAAAAAGCAAAATTAAATAAAAAAAACACAAAAAAAAACAAGGAATCTAAGAAAATCCCGGATCATAATAATTCTTCTTGCGTCAATGAGAAATATCGTATTTTAGGGAAAACATGGATATACAGTTCACATTTAGTAGATACCATGACGCATTTCGTGTTGTTTTTGCTTTCTGGCTATTGTGAGACGATTTGATTCATATTAGAAAGGATGTATGAAAGTCAGAGGGTTAATTGAGATAGTCTTTATCCTTATAATTGAGATAGTCTTTATCCTTATAATCCTTATAAGGATTATATCCTTATAATCCTTCCTATGTTGTATAAAATCGTCCAATGATAGCAACAATAAACTGTCAAAATGCGTCATAATCTTCAGAGGGTTAAATTTAGTTGTATTAGACTTAGTAAGATTACGTTAGGAGATTTGCCGTTCTTCTTGTGGCCGATAGATATTATAGGTAGATAGATATGATAGATAGATATATATGATAGGTAGATATATATGGTAGGTAGATATATATGGTAGGTAGATATATATATGATATGTACATAGATATGATAGATAGATAGATATGATAGATATATATGATAGATAGATAGGTATGATAGGTAGATATATATGGTAAGTAGATAGATATGATAGATAGATAGATATGATAGATATATATGATAGATAGATAGGTATGATAGGTAGATATATATGGTAAGTAGATAGATATGATAGATAGATAGATATGATAGATATATATGATAGATAGATAGGTATGATAGGTAGATAGATATGATAGATAGATAGATATGATAGGTAGATAGATATGATAGATATATATGATTGATAGATAGATATGATAGATAGATAGATATGATAGGTAGATATATATGATAGGTAGATATGATAGGTAGATAGATATGATAGGTAGATAGATATGATAGGTAGATACTGTAAATATGATAGATAGATAGATCGATAGATAGATAGATAGATAGATATGATAGGTAGATAGATATGATAGATAGATAGATAGATATGATAGGTAGATATGTATGATAGGTAGATATGATAGGTAGATAGATATGATAGGTAGATACTGTAGATATGATATATAGATAGATAGATAGATCGATAGATATATAGATAGATATGATAGGTATATATGATAGGTAGATAGATATGGTAGGTAGATAGATATGATAGATAGATAGATATGATAGATATATATGATAGATAGATAGGTATGATAGATAGATATATATGATAGATATATATGATAGATAGATAGGTATTATAGGTAGATAGATATGATAGATAGATAGATATGATAGGTAGATAGATATGTTAGATATATATGATTGATAGATAGATAGATATGATAGGTAGATAGATATGATAGGTAGATATATATGATAGGTAGATACTGTAGATATGATAGATATATATGATAGACAGATAGATATGATAGGTAGATATATATGATAGATAGATATGATAGACAGATAGATATGATAGGAAGATATATATGATAGGTAGATAGATATGATAGGTAGATAGATTATGGCAAAATCTCTAACAGACCGAGAGAGAGAGAGAGAGAGAGAGAGAGAGAGAGAGAGAGAGAGAGAGAGAGAGAGAGAGAGAGAAAAGCAGGGTGTTGAGCAAGACGGATATTATATGGCCAGAAAAAGCTGTACAGTCGGTAGGGTAGCAGCAGAGGTCGTACACACACACACACACATACACATAATGTACACTGATTCGCATACACATACAGGTAAACGTACATTGACTCACATACACATCATGCTAAACGTACATGGATTCACATACACACTCCGATTTACGTACACTGAATCACACATACACATAAATACAACATCTAAACATTAAAAAAAGCAAGCTTAAATTGTCACACACGCACCCCGCTTAATATTTCAAGCTCACAAGTCCTCGATAATATTCATCTCCCTAAACTTCGCCAAGATTATCATGATACTATAGTCTATTCGCTGTAAGTAGGCGAGAAATCATGACCTCTATCCTCTGTAACTCAAAAGGGGCTACATATTAGCTCCATTACTCTAGTCGTTTTTTAGTTACAGAGGTTAGAGGTCATGATGTATCGCCTACTTGCAGCGAATAGACTATAGTTATGCTTATGATCATTTTCGTAAATTTGTTCGTTAATATTCATAACACTTTCATCTGCTTTCTATCAATGAAAGAGTGCCAACCTACCCATACCCACAGTGCCACATATCCCCCACAGTGCCACCCCCATAGTGCCACCTATTTCCCCACTCACCAGTGTTACCTACCCCCACAGTGCCACCCTTACCCCCACAGTGCTACCTACCTCCCCCACAGTTCCACCACCCAACCACACAGTGCCACTTACCTCCCACACAGTGCCACCCCCACAGTGCTACCCTCACCCCCTACAGTGCCCCCAACCCCTCACACAATTCCACCCCCACCCCCACAGTGCTACCTACCCCCCACACAGTGCCACCCCCACCTCCCACAGTGCCACCCCCACCCATGCCACCCCACCCCCCACAGTGCCACCCCCACCCCCCACAGTTCCACCCCCCATAGTGCCCCCTACCCACCGACTAACCACACTACACCCCCAACAGCTCTGCCCTCTGCTCTTTATTCTGGCATTGAGAGAAGTCCCCCCCCCCCAAAAAAAAAGAAAAGCCTCACGTGCAGAGACACATGCACGCAGTACGGCACACTAGACCCCGTTCCAAGCACGTAGGCCAGACATCGCCACTCCTAACCTCTGTAACTCAAAAAGGGCTAGAACAAATGGGCTGCACATTTCCACACCTGTTCCCTGGCTAACCCTTCCCAAATGGTAGAAATGTTAGCTCGATTACTTTAGTCGTTTTGCGAGTTATAGAGATTAAGGGAAGACTGGCCGTTTGTTATGGTCTATTAATATTATTTATGTATTCATATATTTGTTTAGTTTCCTCCCTAGACATCCATCAAGCTTAGAAAAACACCCCCTAGACCCCCCTTCAAGATAAATTTGTAAATTTTTCAATAAAAAAATTGCAGGCTCGCTTTCGCTCGCCAGGAAAAAATCGACACCTAAATGGCACGAAAGGTCTTAAAATTGACAACGAAATGGGGCGAAAGGTCTTATAATCGCCAAACTAATGGGCTGAACGTCATATAATCTCAAAACTAGTGGGGCTAAACATTAGGGAGAAGGGGGTCCAGAAAAACGGTCTGCCTCCCCTTAATTGTGCAAGAGTTCTGGCCTACGTGAGGCGGACCATTTTTCGGGACCACTTTCTCCCTCGTGTTTATCCCCATTAGTTTTGACTTTTTAAGACGTTTGCCCCATTAGTTTGTCGGTAAACGTCTGAAAATAGTAGGCTGAATGGGGCCGAATGGATACAAGCCAAACAATGTAAGGGATGCATCATATCTAATAATAATAATAACTAGAGACATTAAAAAAAACATTAAAAAGAAACTGACACCCAGACTTAACGCCCTCAGGTCACTTACTCACACAAAATTTGGACACAACAAAGAAACTACCACCACAGTATATAAACAATACATAAGATCAGTGATGGAATACGCAAGCCCAGCCTGGGCTTCTAACCTAGCTGAAACCTTTACAGACTATTCAAAACAAAGCCATGAAGATCATTACAGGCTGCACAGCTACTGCACCCACAGATCACCTACATCAAGAAACCAAAATCTTCAAAGTCAAAGACCATCTGGACATGAGAGGCACTCAATTCCTGGCAGCAGCCTCCACGAACCAAGACCACCCACTAAACTACATGGCAACACACCCACTGACACCAAGAAATATCAAAACAACACCCAGCACACGGTATCACACACAATTATTGTCCTCTCTCCCTCCCTGCCCACCCCGAACCAACTTCCAGAAGCACATCCATACTCATATCTCTCACCGATCCATCCACTCACTCACAGACAACAGCAGCTGCATGCACGACCTCCCGAAATCCATCCTTCCGAATCCTCCCTTCCTCGCGAGGACAGAGTCCACCTGGCCAGGCTGAGATGCGGACACCATCCAGCTCTCCTGAGCTATCAGAAGAGACTGGATGACTCCGTTGTCGACGCCTGCCCGGGATGTAACACAGCACCCCATACCATTAAACACATCATAGAAGACTGCATTTCACACAACCACTTACGCCAACAACACAATCTACACTCAATGAGAGCTCTGTGGGAAAGCCCGATCGTGGCCATGGCCTTTCTCAGGGACTCGGGGCTGTTCGGCCAGGCATCTTAGGGAACAACAACAACAACAACTAGAGACATTTACTCGGGATAATTTGAAAATTTCAGACATTTTAGTTATATTACATTGTAAAATTTGCAAAACAAACGAATCAAAACTCTTTAGGAATTGCAGCATTATTCTATCATTGTTTAACTATGTAGCAACATGCTAGCGACTTTTGAGTAAGGATCTAGCGGTATTTTGGGGTAACACTTAGGCAGTGTTGCCAGTTGTATCGCTAAATATTACCGCTAGATGTAGAGCTATTTACTTCAATTTAGCAGCCATTTTTTCATATCTAGAGATTTACTAGGGATAATTTGAAAATTTCAGACATTCTAGTCATATTACATTGTAAAATTTGCAAAACAAACAAACCAAAACTCTTTAGAAATTGCAGCATTATTCTAACATTGTTTGACTATGTAGCAACATGCTAGCGACTTTTGACTTTTGAGAAAGGATCTAGCGGTATTTTGTGGTAACACTTAGGAGGGTTAAAATACGAGTCACAGAGTCACACGGGCAATTGCCAAAACTTTAAAGCTCCATATCATTGTTATTAAACTAAGCATTTGGCAAAGGGAGGAATTGTTAAAAACCTTAGCCAATACTCTGTTATTCACCAAAAATAAATTTGAATTATCATTATTATTTGGTAGGGTAGGTATGTATAGGTAGGTTGGCTAAATAATTGGTGGAATTCGTAGGGACTCGAACAGTTTTGAGAGAGTTAAATAAAAAAATAAAATATGGATCTGAATAATAAAGTGATTATGTTATTAAGCAAAACTGGGGGATGCGTGGAAGCCTATAGACTGTAGACGGTAAACTTTGTGTGGGTAGCTAATGCGGTTTTAAAATAATTTAAGAATAGACAGTTGTCAATGCTGCGGCCAAACTATTCCACCCATTTATATTCTTTTGGTATCAAAACGTTCGGAATCGCGAGCCTCACCCAACTACGCAAACATGGCTTTGATCATCGGCGCAGTTTTTAAGATGTGGAATTTTAAGTGGAATTAGAGTTTTTTTCAAGATTGCCGGAAAAAACCCCACGTGCAAAAGCAAAACCGTCTCTATAACGTTTGCGGAGCATTAGTAGTGGAGTCCGTATGCCAAAGCCCAGTCGTTTCCTATGAGTGGGAGAGACGGTATTTAGGCGTAAAGTTTTTCGGGAAATCGGCTGCCACGGACCTGCCTGACCGCCATGCCAGATGTTTAGCATATCAAAAGTTGCCCAATACAAAACGCACCTCCTGTGAAAGTTTGATCCCGATCCAAAAAGCGGTTCTGGAGTTATTGCGTCGAAACCAGCGCGTAAGAAGAATTTGGATGAAAAACCGGGTTTAATGATTACAGTAGGGGTTCCCCGTAGGGGTCGAACCCCTAATAATCGTCTGGTTACTTATATAGCGCCCGTATCTCCTCCTTCGAGGATTCTCAAGCGCTTGACACTTCTTTTAATCAACCAGAGACCATTACCCATCTCCCTTGTTCATGGGGAGACGGTAACCGCCGGCTATATCTCAGAAAAACATTTCAACATGAGCGGGGATTGAACGCGAGACCTGCAAGATGGGAAGCAGGCACGATATCAACTGAGCCAGCCGAACGGCTGTCATAATTATGTTTAAGCAAAAGTTCATTTGAAATAATAGGGTTGTTGAATACTCGTATTATTTTATTCTAAATGTTGACCAACTGTGTCAGTGCAATCTCTCCATATCGATTTCACAATAGAAAGAAAAAGTACAACTGAGAATGATGACGACTTTGATAATACAGCTGTAGTTTGACGTCGAGTTACTCAGCATTACAAAAAATCACCCACTCAGAAAAGAAGACCAAGTTTCTATCAGGTAAATTTATCAATATACCTAACGTTGGAGATCCAACTGAGGTTAGTATAAGGGTTACACCAAGGAAATATTAATTTGATGATTTAATTTAAAGTTATATTCCAATTGATGTTTGCATATAAGGCTACACCAAGGATGTCTAGATAAGATGGGAATGCATAATTCATTGAACTTTATATAAGCTCTAGGCGGATTTAATCTATTACTTAACTGGAAATATGTGTTGTTATTTGTATGAAGGGAGAGAAGACTTTGTTTTGGCTCCACTCCCTAAAGACCAACCCGAGAGTTCAAGGGTTCAAGTCCACTACGGTGTATAATAATCGGGACTTGGGCCATAAATCTAACGTAGCTCCCCCATAAGGCATCGGGAGGAGAAGAAAATGGGGATGAGGGTGGAAACTGGCGAATAAAGAAGAGTAAATAGGACAGTTCAGGGTTTGGTGAAGGTTGGTGGGTTGGTTGCTGGTGAGGAGTCCTGTTATTTGGTGCTTGGTATTACGTTGTTGTTAGTATAAGTAGTAGTGGTAGTAGTAGTAGTAGTAGTAGTAGTAGTAGTAGTAGTAGTAGTAGTAGTAGTAGTAGTAGTATCAATATTTATCATTATTATTATTATTATTATTATTATTATTATTATTATTGTCATCATTATTATAAAGATATGATCGGTAGATAGATATGATTGATAGATAGATGTTATAGGTAAATATATACTATTATTATAATTATTGTTTGTATTATTGTTATTTATATTAATCAAAGAAAGGCGCATTATCAGATATTTTGCTTAAATACATG
>CM064483.1:11112488-11277488 GCA_032716605.1 Paralithodes platypus | reverse complement strand
AAAACTTTAGGAAAAAAGCGCTCAAGGGGTTAATTACGACAGTTTTGGCCCATTTGATCCACGAAGGTCCTTCCTAAATTGCATACAATCATCTAATAATTGCCAGAACATGATAGAGGAACGAGTCATCGTATCCTGAAGGGGTTACTTATATTAACCGGCCATATTTCTCACCTTATTTCAGCCTATTTCCCTCCCATTCTCCTCTCAGGCCGTCCGCTATTCGTCAAACACCACCTCAAGTCTCTTTCCGCACTTCCGGCACCCGAATATCGCGCACAAAAAGCAGAAATAACTACGGGAAGAACGAAGCGTCTTTACCGAGTGTCACCGTCTCCGGGAATCAAGCGAGAGTCTATAGTCCTCGACCTGGACACTTAGACACGATAACAGAAACACGCGGCCTTAAAACCAACTACACTAGTAAACCACTAAGTCAATATCAGTATGTTGTTTATGGGTAGTAACCAATAATTATAACGATCACCAAGAGTTAAATATGGAAGGGGATTTGATGTATACGTCTCCAGGGTTCCCGGATGTCACGCGTTTCCCGCCAAGACTCCGTTTTCTGTGGAAATCTATCGCTTGGCTTAATTCATCTGAATAAATTATTATATCATGTATATACGGTAGCGTTAATAAGTCCTGTTTCAGCAGTCCTTACGTTTGGCTCGCTCTGTGCTGTAATAATGTCTGTCAGATGTTGAGTAGGGTGGGTAAGTGTAGGAATAGGTTTGTATAGCCCAGTCGAAATTAATAAATCAAGTTTAGATATTACTTAAACCAATTATGGATCAAAATATACGGTACTTGGTGCCGAGACATCACTTATTAGGCTGATTGTACATTAGCGTGGAGTTTCTTAATCACACAATTGTTTAACGTTAATCATAAAAATACATTAATATAATAATAATAATAATAATAATAATAATAATAATCTTCTGGTTACTTATATAGCGCCCGTATCTCCTCCTTCGAGGATTCACAAGCGCTTGGCTTTCTTTAGTCTACCAGATACCATTACCCATTCCCCTTGCTCATGGGGAGATGGTAACCGCCGGCTATATCCCAGAAAAACTTTTCAATCTGAGCGGGGATTGAACGCGAGACCTGCAAGATGGGAATCAGGCACGCTATCAACTGAGCCAGCCGGACGGCAAAATAAACACAATATACAAGAAAAAACAATTGTTTCTAAATAAAAATAATGCAGCGAATGCCACACAGAGAAACACATAGCTATATAGTTAAACCTATTTCGAATCAGAGTCTATATTGGTTGAGGTACGATGCTGTTCATTAATACATGATATAAATAATGAATCGATCCGTATCACCAAAAGACGCAAACACCAATATAATCTATAATCTGTTCATTATAATTAGGCCAAATATCTTGAAATCTGGAAGCCTAACCTCTATAACTCAAAAAGGGCTAGAACAAATGGGCTGTCAAATTCCACACCTATTCCCTTTGTACTCGCTCTCACTCTCTCTCTCTCTCTCTTAAGCTAGACACACGACTCGCATGTTTCAGTGTTCATGCTTGTATAACAATTTAGTTTTTTTTTTCCAACCAAGATTTCTCTCTCTCTCTCTCTCTCTCTCTCTCTCTCTTCGTAATAAAGTCGGGGGTGGATAGAAAGATGAGAAAGGAAAGTGTAGAAAGGAAGAAGGGAGAGTAAATGTGACGGGTTATTCATTAACCCAGGGGGCTGCGAGCTTCCTTCCAGAATGTTCTTATGGTCGGCTGCGACCTTCCCTCCGTTATCTGAGATTTCAAACTCGTACCAAAACTGCGAAATTAGGCCCAGGCGGCTACAAATTCGTTCAGGAATAGACCTAAATGGCAACTTGCAAACCAAGCATCATATTACACTTATTGTACACCTCACACACACACTCACATACCTTACTGTACACCTCACACACACACTTACTGTACACCTCACACACACACTCACATACCTTACTGTACACCTCACACACACACTCACATACCTTACTGTACACCTCACACTCACATACCTTACTGTACACCTCACACACACACTCACATACCTTTCTTATCCTACAGGCGGTGGCAGGGCTATGGAACTGCCCCTCATCCCCAGACAGATACTGTATACTATACATACGTATAAGATACGCATGTGAGGGAGCGAGAGAAGTACCCTAGAATAAGCATAAGCTTGCTTGTAGTGGCGATCAATAACTAAGGGAATGTAGGGAGGCGAAATTCCACCCTCCCTTCCTTCCCTCTCTCACTCCCGATCCATTTATAACTGACTTGACAAACTTATATGCTTTATTCATTCCATACACCTAAATATGGGTCCTAAATCTTCACATATGCCTTTCGGTGCAATAATATTACTTTATAAGGGGGATGTAAGGGATATTACGTAATTCCTCTCCTCCCTCCTCCTGAGCACGTCGGACCAAAACAATGGTGCGCAGGTGCCTATTTCTCGCCAACCATACAGCTCTCGACAATGCCCACAACACATCCACATAATTTTTATGTAAATAACCTTTACAATGAGATATGTAGGCATGATACCAACCCACTGATATACATTACATTGTGTTTTGCGAGGGTCGCCTTTATCGGCCATCTTTCGCTCCACGGGAGGCTAATTCAAACCTATATAATGCAGCTGCCAGGTTAATAGTAGTCATGCTGCATAACTAAATGTGCACTCACACTCACTCAGTGTAATGTATATACCTATGCATGTATGTGTTTATGGTGCACAGTATATCAGTTAATGTGCGTGTATCTGTGCATTTGTGTGTGTCTGTATGTGAAAGCGTTTGTATGTCATTGCCTATATGTGTGTGTGTATGTATGTATGGGGGAAGGGGTGGAAAGGAGATAAGTGCACCATACACCACACCACAAAGTCTACAGTATACATCCACTATAAGCAAGTCCACCTAACTGACACTATAGAAGGATCCTGTAAAAATGAGCCTATTTCGCAATACGTTCTTTAAGGCCCCGTGATTGGTCCGGTATTTCCGAGTTAATAGACCTTACGCATTGGTCCTTCCTCATTCGGTATTTTAACAGTCCTTACACATCATGCCGGATATACATTAGGAAGTGCAGGACTAGGAAATGTATCATGTATTATTTTTGTATCGTATCAGTAGTAGTAGTAGTAGTAGTAGTAATAGTAGAAGTAGTAGTAGAAGTTATTGTTGTGGTGTTATCTTTACTATTATTATTATTATTATTATTATTGCTGTTAATATTAGTATTGAAAGTATCCTTATTATTACCGGGTATTTAAATTAGTCGTTATTGATATTACTTTAGCATTGATATTAATATAGAAAAGTTGGTCGATTAAAACACTTTCCGCTCTCACCCTCACTCTCACTCTTTACTCACTCTTTTGCACACTCACTCACTCACGCTCACTCTCAACGCTCAATCACACTCATGCTCTCTCTCTCTCTCTCTCTCTCTCTCTCTCTCTCTCTCTCTCTCTCTCTCTCTCTCTCTCTCTCTCTCTCTCTCTCTCTCTCTCTCTCAGTCCGGATATCTGCTCTATCTCTACCGCACCTTTTAAGGGAATGCAACACTCACTCCGTTTAATAGGAAAGTTCTTGAATGTTTCTTCTATTGACTGCCAGAGTGTTTGTTTTAATCTTAGTCTTAGAGCACCGCTAGACGATATTATTCGGGTTAGGAAGGATCTCTTGAAGTAACAGATTCTAAATAGCTATTGTTACTAATTTCAGACTCTAAGATAACATTTCTAAATTAAATACAATTTGTTTTGATTATTTAATTGTGTGTGTGAGTGTGTGTGTGTTTTTGTTTTGTTTTGTTTTTTCTATGTGATTGAGGGAGGCAAAAGACAGAACTGCCTATAGCGAGTGCCTCCCCCATAGTTGAAAGAGTGACAGGGCCAAAATCAAGGGACGGTCGACGTGTGTGTGTGTGTGTGTGTGTGTGTGTGTGTGTGTGTGTGTGGGTGTGTATGTGTGTGTGTGTGTGTATGTGTGTGTGTGTGTGTGTGTGTGTGTGTGTGTGTGTGTGGGTGTGTGTGTGTGTTACCCAAACTAAATTGGAACGGACATCAGCGCACACAAAAGGTCTCCTCTGTCAATACATAGTGACGCCTGTTCTTCCTTTTATAATGGCTAGCAGTAGACGATTTTTTAGTTTAACCCCTTGAGGATTGATGAAGCGTTTGACCAATTTACTCTGGCTATCAATAGGCGATTTTATACAGCTTAAGAAGGATCTGTGGGAATGAATAAGGGAACGATGGTCTCAACCAATCCTCTGATTTCCATATGCGCTTCTTACGCTGAATAAAATCGTTTAATAATAGCCAGAAAAAGGAAAAGTAATGATGCGTCCAAATACTGAGAGGGTTAAAAAGGAATTAGGAGGAACTAAATTTAAATTGATATCGACTGTACCTCCTCGAGTCCCATTCAAAGCCGAGTCCAATCGTCTAATGTTTGCCAGAATAAACTGAAATTATTATACTGTGGTCTACGAGTGATATCACCTTAATTGATCTAATTTCGAAACCCATTCTTTAAAGGGTTTTTTATGAGACCCTGGGAATGTCCGATTTGCAACCTGTGTCCTGGGGCTCGCAGTAAAGGTGGTTTTGTCTTATAATATGTCTTTGTCTTTTCAACTGTCTTGATGGTGTAATGCTTAGAGTGTTTAAGATCTTTATGTGATAACCCAGGTTCGAATCCCGGTAGGATCACATGATTTCATTCATTTCATTGGGAGAATTGTTTGGTGGTGGGAGTGAAATTAATATCAATTTGATTAACTCAACGCGGATGTAGACAGGACAGATGATTACACATGGTGATGAATAGGAAAACAATGTGAGAAAATATAACAAATTAAATTGTCCAAGCAATGGCTTATCATGACGATATAAACACAAATGTAATCGTTAAAAACATGAAATAGACATAGACCATTAAATAAATAAAATCTATTCAGTATACAGCTTAGGTACAGATGAGTGATGGGCAGAGAAAGGGAGTGAAATAAATTATATATTCTTAAAAAGATGTATATAAGCTTACATACATACAGTAAATACATACAGTACATACATATATAAATGCATTATATTAATTAAAAAAAAAAAAATTAGTCGTATGTCCTAATGGCTGTATTCCATGCAGGACTACTCTGAGGTGCCTCACTTGTCAAATTTTGAAACTTAGCTATGATTGTATCACCTGATCCTACGTCTTTCTAGGCCTAGATCTATAAATATTAACTGAGAGGGAAAGCGATAGATAGATAGATAGATAAAGAGAGAGAGAAAGAGAGAGAGAGGGAGAGAGAGAGAGAGAGAGAGAGAGAGGGGGGGGGGGGAGAGAGAGCGAGAGCGAGATACAACAAAAAAAGCAAAGAATATTAAGGGAAGATATATCCTGTAGATGATGGATAGATACTAAGATTGAGATACATTTTTCCCTAATGGTTTTTCCCGGATGTGTTAGCCAATTATCCTTTAGTTCTGGGATAATGATATGCTTGTTATATGCCCTCCAGTTTTCCTTCTTTTGTATTACTCTTAGTCGCTTGGTCATCATGCACACGGGGTATTTTTAGTTCAGCTCTCATCTTGTCACATTGTCTGTTTTGTTCTACATACACACACACTCACATCTCTCTCTATCTCTCTCTCTCTCTCTCTCTCTCTCTCTCTCTCTCTCTCTCTCTCTCTCTCTCTCTCTATCTCTCTCTCTCTCTCTCTCTCTCTCTCTCTCTCTCTCTCTCTCTCTCACACACACACACACACACCCACACACAGTCCTCCTATTACTGTATACTGTGCAATACAAAATACAGTAGCGGTAGGGGTGAGACTGGAAGTATACCTGTACTAGTTGACAAGGTAAACAACACTGGTACACTATGACATACCTGTACTATAACACACACACACACACACACACACACACACACACACACATACACACACACACGCACACACACACACATTTACCTTAACTATTTATCCATCTATCTATCAATCAGTCTCTTTATCTGTCTATCTATCTATCTATTTGTGTATCTATCAGTCTATCTATCAGTCACGCCTACTATCCATTCCTGTATCTCGCACTATACCAGCCACACCCAGCCTGCCCATTTATATATCTCCCATCATAACGTTTTTTCCAATCACCATCACTGTCATTTATCTATCGGTTATCTATCTGTCTATATGCCTATCTATCTCTATCTATATATGTCTATCTATCTGTCTATCTGTATGTCTATCATTTAATTGTACTGTATATGTAAATATGTAAAAAGTTACAATTGGCTGACTCTATTTATCTTATTGACTCTATCAGTTACTCTATCTATCTGTTCGTCTCTCTCTCTCTCTCTCTCTCTCTCTCTCTCTCTCTCTCTCTCTCTCTCTCTCTCTCTCTCTCTCTCTCTCTCAGTTTATCTAGTTATCTCTCTGTCTATCTCTCTGTAACAACATTTGTTTGTATATATATGGGAGAAGTAATTAGTAAGAATTGGGTTATTGATAATATAATTGCCCTGTATTGTATGTTAGTCACAACGCCACCTCTCCACATCCACTCCACATACAACGCCACCTCTCCACATCCACTCCACAAAGGCAACCAAAGCTGAGAATGCACACGAACCTAATATATTATATTATGGCTAGCTGCGTTTCAGTGGAAAAATCGCGAACTCGGGAAAGAAACCCAAGCTTCTTTGAGGCATTTTCAGCAATGGATCTTATGTGAGATGTCAAATTGAGGTTTATCACTAAGGGATACCCCAAGGATCTCAATACTGGAAAAGATGAGAATACTGGTTTAATTTAAATTTAGGTTAGCACTAAGGGACATATACCAAGAACCTCAGTACTGGAGGAGGTGAGAATACTTGTTTAATTTAAAGTAATATATGATTCAGGTTGATATGACTGTCTAGTATAGTGTCTATGTATATATTTCTCACCATCATTAAGGGGGTTCACCGGCTTTTTTTTTTATCTTTCTCTCTTTTTCTCTCTTTCCCTGGCCCTATTCAGCCAACTGTTTTAAGACGTTTATCCCCATCCAGGTGTCGATTTTTTCCTGGCGAGCGATAGCGAGCCAGCATTGTATGGAGAAATCCAGCTTCGCCGGAGACATTTTTCTATCGAATAATTTACAAATTTAGCTTGCTGTTAAAACAAAAATATATATATGCTGGCTCGCTACCGCTCGCCAGGAAAATATTGACACCTGGATGGGGGTAAACGTCTTAAAACAGTAGGCTGAACGGGACCGAATGGATACAAGCCAAAGAGAGAGGGAGAGAAAGAGAAAAAAATAAAAGCGAGGTGGGCTCCCTGAATATTCCCCCTCCCCTGGCATTAACTGATTGTCACCCCACCCTTCAATACTCGTAATAACCCGGATCACCAAGACCTTTCCAGCGATCCTCTTTTGTTATCTGTGTGTGAGGCAATGGGGCCTTTCTCACTGTTTTGTACTGTCGACCTTTTGGTATGAGCCCTGGGGGAAGAGGGGGGGGGGGGGTCTTAGTTTTATAGAATTACCTATGGGGTTATTGGAAATATATAAATATAATTATAGAATGTTTTGCTCCTTCTTGGTTACCATTTTTAGACTTTGTTTTCCATTTGCCCTCTGTCCCTAGACCCCATTCAAGCGTGAAAAAAAAACCACACACACACGCCGAGGCAGGCTTCAATATTAATTATACAATTTTCGATAGAATATGTATCTGCCTTTACCGTGCGTTTCCAGTAAGACTGCCTAACTATTATTCTACACAACAACAACAACAACAACAACAACAACAACAACAAAAAACAAAAACACGAATGGGTGATGGGGCGAAAAATAATATATTCAAAAAGACCTCCTTCAGAATAGAGTTAAGTAAAGTGATTGGGATCATTTCTCCTTTCCTAAAATATCACTTTGTCCTTGGTGCATATGCTATCTGCCCACCAATTTTCGTGAAAATCGGCTAATAACTTTGTGAGATATCTTGTCTACAGACAAACAGAGGCGACAACATAACGTCCATCCAACTTCGTTGGCGGAAGTAATTAAAACTAGAGGAGCAGTCGGTACAGCGCATACCTCCGCCTGCGCTGGTTTAGTCACAAAATTATAGCCTATGCACAACAATGACATCAGTGAGACATGATCCGTATCGCCTCCTAACTTGAATCGCTTCTTCCTTGGCGCATATCCCATCTGCCCACCAAATTTCGTAAAAATCAGTTCATAACTTTCTGAAGTATCTTGTTTACAGACAGACAGACAAATAAAGTTAGGCAAAAACATAAGCTCTGCCCAACTTCGTTGGCGGAGGTAATAGATGGAAAGATACACAGTAGATATAGATATATATACTGTATATCTAATATGTCCAGTTTCCTTATCCATAATAATAGTGCACGTGCCTCTCCCCACGCCAGGCTCCACATAACCAACACTATAGCCCGGATTATCATCATCCTTCCCACGCCACCCGACGGATGCGCTTCCTGTACAGCTGGTCGCAGGAATCTCCATACACTCCATTACTTTATATAGAGAGAAGGAAAACTAGCATGAAATAGAAGTGAGTTTTCATGCGTAGTTCTTAAATCATATGCCCAATTAACAGGTATATGGCAAATTATTCTTGTAAGCCGATTACACTACGTTTTCCTTCCATATATATATATATACATATATATATATATATATATATATATATATAATAATAATGGAGTGCTACAAATTTATGTGGCCAACTGTACCTTCCTTTACTACAGCCTGGCGACGTCTATGCCTTGGAAAATCGGTGAAAACTTCCTAATATCGGCGGAAGAGAGACGGTGTGTGTAGTGTGTGTGTGTGTGTGTGAGTGTGGTGTGTGTGTGTGAGTGTGTGTGTGTGTATGTGTGTGTTGTCAGTCGCTCAATACATGTTTTAATTAAGTCACCTGTAAGACGCAACAATGGAATTCCCAATTTCCCCTGTCTCTCCTTCTCTCCCTCTTTACTTATGCTTAGGCTTTTATTTCCTTAATTTCCCTTCCGTGTATTTGTTTGCTTGGCTTGAATCACTCCCTAATCTACCTACTAACTAACTAACTAACTAACTCACTCACTCACTCACTCACTCACACACACAAACACACACTCTCACTCTAACACACTATAGTCTCTCTCTCTCTCTCTCTCTCTCTCTCTCTCTCTCTCTCTCTCTCTCTCTCTCTCTCTCTCTCTCTCTCTCTCTCTCTCTCTCTCTCTCCCTCTCTCTCTCTCGGACGCAGCTCCAAGTATGCTTGGCTTGAATCACTCCCTAATCTCCCTTCTAACTAACCAACTAACTCACACACTCACTCACTCACACACACACAAACACACACTCTCACTCTAACACACTATAGTCTCTCTCTCACTCTCACACTCACTCTCTCTCACTCTCTCTCTCTCGGACGCAGCTCCAAATATGAAAAAAACAACTCAACCAACACCTAAAGGCCCCACCTCCTTATACAGAATAAATGACAATATATTTGCTCACTCTTTTTGCGACAATGATCTGTTTCATGATTTGTGTGTGGCTGGTCTCTCCTTTTCGGGTCAACGTACGTCCAACTGGCCATTAGGATGCCTTTATAGAGAGAGTAACAGCTTAAGGTGAGATCTCCACTTGAGGGATTTTTTTCTTGACCCCTTTCTCCCTCATGTTTAGCCCCATTGCTTTTGATATTATAAAACGTTTGCCCCATTAGTTTAGCAATTTTAAGAAATTTCACCCCATATTAAGACCTTTCGTGCCATTCAGGTGTCGATTTTATCCTGGCGAGCGATAGCGAGCCTGTAATTTAAGAGGAACCGGCCTTTGGCCGGGAAATTTTTCTACCGAAAAATGTACAAATTTATCTTGAAAGGGCCACAAGGGGGTGTAATCTTAAGCTTGATGGATACCTAGAGACCAAACTAAAAACCTCCCCTTAAAATAGCTAGAAGAGAATTATAAAGGCGTTGCCGGTACCGAAGGGGTTAAGTGCTTTGAAAGACATATAATGATGGATTGTGAAATAAATCGATGTATAAATAGATTAAATCGATGTATAAATAGAATAAATCGATGTATAAATAGAATAAATCGATGTATAAATAGAATAAATCGATGTATTAATAGAATAAATCGATGTATTAATAGAATAAATCGATGTATAAATCGAATAAATCGATGTATAAATCGAATAAATCGATGTATAAATCGAATAAATCGATGTATAAATAGAATAAATCGATGTATAAATAGAATAAATCGATGTATAAATAGAATAAATCGATGTATAAATAGAATAAATCGATGTATAAATAGAATAATAACGGGTAGATAAGCTGAACAATGAGGTTTAATAATAATAGTATGCTCGAGGGTAATGTATGACGTAGAAACAACATGGCCGCCAGTACTCAAGTTGGCAGTACGCTCTTATTATAGGTACTCCACTTGCCAATAGCTATATTATGTGCCTGGTTTCACTTTCTGCAAGGTTATGTTGGCCCTCTCCGTATTAACCCCCTTCGGCACTATGACGTCATTATGTTGGCCCTCTCCGTATTAACCCCCTTCGGCACTATGACGTCATTATGTTGGCCCTCTCCGTATTAACCCCCTTCGGCACTATGACGTCATTTGCATCATATTCGGGTTACCATTCGACGATTTTCTTTGGTTTATAATCTACCTCTACGACTCCAATGGGTGGTTACGATCCCAATAAACCCTCTGCATAACATAGGTCCTTCTTGAACTGCATACAATCGCTTAAGGGGAGATTTCCACTTGAGGGATTTTGTCTTTACCCCTTTCTCCCTCATGTTTAGCCCCATTGCTTTTGAGATTTTAAGACGTTCGCCCCATTAGTTTGGCGATTTTAAGAACTTTCACCCCATATATGTCACCTTTAAGACCTTTCGTCCCATTTAGGTGTCGATTTTTTCCTGGCGAGCGATAGCGAGCCTGTAATTTAAGAGGAACCGGCCTTCGGCCGGGAAATTTTCTACCAAAAAATTTACAAATTTATCTTGAAAGGGGGTCAAGGGGGTGTAATTTCAAGTTTGATGGAAGTCTAGGAAACACACTAAAAACCTCCCCTTATCATAGGTTACGATCTCAATAAACCCCTCTGCATAACATAGGTCCTTCTTAAACTGCATACAGTCGCTTAACCTTAGCCAGAATCATGGGTATAAAGGCGTCCAGGTGCCGGAGGGGTAAACACGCAGGCGGTGTTTTGGTTTGGGTTATCAGTAGACAATGCTACGGGTTAAGGGGAGGTTTTGAGTTCGTTCCCTAGAATTCCATCAAGCTTAAAATTACACCCCCTAGACCCCCTTTCAAGATAAATTTGTACATTTTTCGGTAGAAAAATTTCCCGGCCAAAGGCCGGTGCCTCTTAAATTACAGGCTCGCTATCGCTCGCCAGGATAAAATCAACACCTAAATGGCACGAAATGTCTTAAAATTTACATAAATTGGGCAAAGGTTCTTAAAATCACCAAACTAATGGGGCGAACGTCTTAGAATATCAAAAGCAATGGCACTAAACATGAGAGAGAAAGGGTTCCCGAAAAAAATCCCTCAAGTGGAAATCTCCCCTTAAAGGCCCGCTAGGCTTGAAAGTGGTAAAGTCTGTCTCAATTGACCACTTGAGAGTTTCAGGAAGCTGGAGCCGTGAACATCGATATTAGCGAGAAATGCAAAAATAATGCGAGTTTCTGATGGATTGGAGATCTAGGGAACAAACTAAAATTGATGGAGGTCTAGGGAACAAACTAAAAAATATCCCCTTAAAACCTACCATACACAGCTTGCATAGCATTGAAAGGGTTAAGGTGAACAGGCACGAGCAGTTGCATGATGCGGTTGCAGAATTAGGGTGCGTGGATGTGGTTACTGTTGCAAGATGATGCTAAGGTATGATCGATTTGGTGGGTCATGATTGTAATGCTTGCCGACCACCGAGCATATTTTATGCACCCCAGTTCTCTGTGTGGTGGGTCATGATTGTAATGCTTGCCGACCACCGGGCTTATTTTGTGCACCCCAGTTCTCTCGGTCGATGAATATATATAGCAATACCTCCACCTCTACTCTAGATGGGAGTAGATTAGCATACCCCCAAATCCCTATCCTCAACTATACTCCCGTTCAGAAGTGGGTTGTACATAATGGAGTGGCTGAGGGCCGGAGATGGTGGTGGTGCAGTGTGCTTGATGGGGCTCATCCGGTGTCGGTTCGCGCCCCAGGTCACGCGATTTCACTTTTGCCTATGCATTACCTTGGTTTAGAGGGCAGTGGCAGGTTTTGGGGGCTATTAATTCATTGATTCGTTTATTTTTTAGTTTCCTAGCTAGACCTCCATCAAGCTTAGAAAAACACCCTCTAGACCCCCCTTCAAGATAAATTTGTAAATTTTTCGGTAGAAAAATTGCCAGTTTCTCTTAAAATTACAGGCTCACTATCGCTCGCCAGGAAAAAATCGACGCCTAAATGGCACGAAAGGGCTTAATATTGACAAAGAAATGGGGCGAAAGGTGTTAAAATCGACAAACTAATGGAAGGAACGTCTTAAAATCTCAAAACTAATATGCTAAACACGAGGGAGAAGGAGGTCCAGAAAAATCGAGTAGTACCCCCTTTAACTGTGAATTATCGCCGGCTGGGTCATGTGCTCTTCGTTACGTGATACTGGCTAACACTATATCAGTTTGGTGAATTTAAGACCTTTCGTGCCAGTTAGGTGTCAATATTTTGTCTGGCAATCGAAAGCGAGCCTGTAATTTACGAGGTACATCCCTCTACCGAAAAATGTACTCGCTTATCTCGCAGGGTGGTCTCGGGGGTAATTTTTAAGCTTGATAGAGGTCTAACGAGCAAACTAAAATGCTTAAGTGTGTGTGTGTGTGTGTGTGTGTGTGTGTGTGTGTGTTTGTAGATATTTAAACAAATTTACTCATCTAGAATAAAATAAATAAACCACACAAGCGAGATTTTGGAATTACAAATATTATCGTAATTGTTGGTGGATTCACATATTTGTCAAACTCATTAAGCTTCTATATGAGCCTTTGAAATGAGCCGTGCTCTCGTCTCCAGATCGCGGGGTCTGTGCTTGCTAAATATTGTACTAGTATTCCTGTGACCTGCTTCTGGTGGTGATTTGTGTGGTGATGCGGTAAAGGTTAGAGGTGATGGAGAGCGTGGGGGTGGAGGTGATGGAGAGCGTGGGGGTGGGGTGGGGTGGAGAGGGTGGTGGGGGTGGTGGAGAGGGTGGAGGTGGAGAGGGTGGTGATGGTGGTGAGGATGGTGGAGGTGAAGAGGGTGGTGGTGTTGGAGGAGGGAAGGGAAGTAGAGAGAAGTGGTGGAGGTGGAGGGAAGGGGGATGGAGACTATACTATGGTGGAGGAGGAGAGGGATGGTGGAGGAACTAGTGATGAAGGAGGTGGTGGTGAAAGTAATGGAGGTAAAGCATAAAGTGATGCTAGTGGTGACGTTGGAAATAATTTAAGGGAGGAGGGTTCTGGGCCCCCTTCTCCCTCATGCTTAAGGGAGGAGGGTTCTGGGCCCCCTTCTCCCTCATGCTTAAGGGAGGAGGGTTCTGGGCTCCCTTCTCCCTCATGCTTAGCCCCACAAGTATGGCGATTTTAAGGGGAGATATTCACTTGAGGGATTTTTTTCTTGACTCCTTTCTCCCTCATGTTTAGCCCCATTGTTTTCCTTATGTTAAGACGTTCGCCCCATTATTTTGACGATTTTAAGAACTTTCAACACATCTCTGTCAATTTTAAGACCTTTCGTGCCATTTAGGTGTCGATTTTATCCTGGCGAGCGATAACGAGCCTGTAATTTAAGAGAAACCGGCTTTCAGCCGGAACATTTTTCTACCGAAAAATGTACAAATTTATCTTGAAAGGGGCTCAAGGGGGTGTAATCTTAAGCTTGACGGATATCTACGGACCAAACTAAAAACCTCCCCTGAAGCCCTTTCATGCCATGAAGGTATCGATTTTTGTCCTGACGATCGATAGCGAGCCTGAAATTTAGGAGGAACCGGCCTTAGGCTAGGGCATTTTTACCGATAAATGCATAAATGTAGCCCGAAGGAGGGTCTGGGGGAGGGGGGGGGGGGGGATTTTTTAAAGCTTTCGGCGGTCTAGGAAAAAATTAAATATAATACATATATAAATAAATAAATAATTCCAAATCTCCCCTAAATAATGCCTTTCATACTAATTTAACTCGATGACCTTCGTGGTGGCCAATCAAAATTCCAATGTTGACGTTAACAGAGAAACCATTGGTATTTCACTATAACGGGCCTATCAAATGAGGCTATAAGGTTACATTAGCGTGAATACAATGACGGCGGTAATTAATGCAAGGATGTAAAATGTAATGTCACCCGTTCGAGGCTATTTTGGTCTCCGGTTTTAAGGGGACGCTATTATATTTGGTTAGTTTTTTTGTATTACTGGCATACATATTGGTTTTACCTCTATCAAGGTTTAACAAAAATCCAAAATACGCCTTTCGAGATTTTGTTTGTTGTTTTTTTGGTAGAAAAGTGTCAGTTTTTTTGGTAGAAAAGTGTCACAGTTTTCACTATATTATTTGTCACTATCAATACCATCTGCCTGTTATACAATACTCTGATGCATTCAACCCTCTCTCTCTCTCTCTCTCTCTCTCTCTCTCTCTCTCTCTCTCTCTCTCTCTCTCTCTCAGGATCGTGAGTGATGCAAGACCTCAAGTACCCCGCAGGGAATAAAGAGGCAATTAAGAAAGCATAGACACGATCAATCTTATGTATATATGCAATCTCTCTCTCTCTCTCTCTCTCTCTCTCTCTCTCTCTCTCTCTCTCTCTCTCTCTCCACAAAATCTATATAGCTCCCTACTGTAAACCCTTTGAGTACCAGCGACGTGTGTTACATATCATTCTAGCTATATTCACACGATATTTACACGATATTCACACGATATTATGCAGCTTGGGAAGGATCTGTGACAGTTAAGGGGAGGTTTTTAGTTTGGTCTCTAGATATCCATCAAGCTTAAGATTACACCCCCTTGAGCCCCTTTCAAGACAAATTTGTACATTTTTCGGTAGAAAAATTTCCCGGCTGAAAGCCGGTTCCTCTTAAATTACAGGCTCGCTATCGCTCGCCAGGATAAAATCGACACCTAAATTGCACGAAAGGTCTTAAAATTGACAGAAATGGGTTGAAAGTTCTTAAAATCATCAAAATAATGGGGCGAACGTCTTAAAATTAGAAAAGCAATGGGGCTAAACATGAGGGAGAAAGGAGTCCAGAAAAAACTCCCTCAAGTGAATATCTCCCCTTAAAGGGGTTGGCTGAGGTAGTTTGAAGCCATATTTATGGCTAGAGGTCCTTCCTAAGCTGAATATAATCGCCTAATAGTTGCCACACTATGATGAGAAGGACGTCCCTGGTACTACAAAGGAGTACAAAGGAGTACAAAGGAAATCAAGCAACAACAGATCTAGTGACCCTTCTAGGTTGCTTGTCCTCCAAAACACTGAGGATCAAGTGTCCAAACAGTGGTTTAGAGTGGGTAAGGGAACATTGGAAAGGGAACTACTGCCCTGCCACTAACGTGGCAGGACTAGGAAGTTAGTAGGGGACATATGGGTTAGTAACTGAGGGGAGGATAAAGTTATTCATTTACAAACGCAGTCAGTCGCGGGTTTGATGCGAGATATTTGTCTAGGCGGAATTTAAATGAATCAACGGTGCTGCAGTCTATAACGTCTCGGGGAAGCCCATTCCACAAGTTGACAACTCGATTGAAGAAGAAATTCTTAGATTCGTGCGAGTTAAAAGATTTACCAATAATTTTGCAACCGTTTCCCCGCGTGTAATTAGATTGGTCGATAGTGAAGTACTTACTACAGTTCATATTGTCGATGCCTTTGATGATTTTGAACACTTGAATTAAGTCGCCTCTTAATCTGCGCTGGGTTAAAGGAAATAGATTTAATTCTCTAAGACGCTCTTCGTATGGTTTGTTCTTTAGGCTAGGTATCATTTTGGTAACTCTACGTTGAACTCGTTCTAGCTTGTTTATATCTTTTTGGTAATAAGGGCACCAGGATTGAAGGGGTTACTGAAGGGGTTAAGGGGAGATCTCCACTTGAGGGATTTTTTTCTTGACCCCTTTCTCCCTCATGTTTATCCCCATTGATTTTGATATTATAAAACGTTTGCCCCATTAGTTTAGCAATTTTAAGAACTTTCACCCCATATTAAGACCTTTCGTGCCATTCAGGTGTCGATTTTATCCTGGCGAGCGATAGCGAGCCTGTAATTTAAGAGGAAGCGGCCTTCGGCCGGGACATTTTTCTACCGAAAAATGTACAAATTTATCTTGAAAGGGACTCAAGGGGGTGTAGTTTTAAGCTTGATGGAGGTCTAGGGAACAAACTAAATACCTTCCCTTAATATATACCTTGGTCTGAGCATATAATATTTAATGTGGTATCACGGCTATAATAAAATATCATTATCGAAGCCTTTGACATTATCAGAGACTATAACCAGTTCAGCATAGTCAGGCCCAAATATCGTAACCTTCATCCCCTGTAACTCAAAAGGGGCTAGAGAAAATGGTCTACACCTAATTTGTCTACACCTAATCCATGACGGGTAGACAAATGAATTCGATTAGGCCTACAGAGGTTAACCCCTCTGTGCCGGCGACCGTTTTTTTTTTTTTTTTAATAATATATTCTAGTTATATTTAGACGATTTTGTGCAGTTTAAGAAGGATCTGTGGTGGTAGAAAATGTTAAGTGAGATAGTTCGAAACCTGTTAACCCTCTCCGACATATGACGCGATTTTGAGCCTATGAGGGATACTTTAAAGCCTTTGTTACTATCAGGGGTATTTAGAAACCTTTAGTTTAGTTACTTCAACCTCTGCATTTGTCTTTGAGTTAGCTGTGGGTAGAAAACTAATTTTGGAGAGGTAATTATAAGAGTGAGATAACTATTTCTTATTGCTAATCTGGCAACCTCTGCATCATATGTGCGTGAAAGGGTTAATGTTAAGTGAGATAGTTCGAAGCCTGTTAATGTTAAGTGAGATAGTTCGAAGCCTGTTAATGTTAAGTGAGATAGTTCGAAGCCTGTTAATGTTAAGTGAGATAGTTCGAAGCCTGTTAATGTTAAGTGAGATAGTTCGAAGCCTGTTAATGTTAAGTGAGATAGTTCGAAGCCTGTTAATGTTAAGTGAGATAGTTCGAAGCCTGTTAATGTTAAGTGAGATAGTTCGAAGCCTGTTAATTTTTGGAGGCCCTTTTTTAAACTGCATACAATCGTCTAATAGTAGCCAGAATAAAGTTAAAAAGACGTCGCCAGTACAGAAGGGGTTAAGAGTATAATTTCTGGCCAACCTATAATGGACAGGGTATATTATGAGGCAACTGTACATGGAGTTGGAGACAGAAAACTACAGCTCTTCGTATGTTTTATTACGGTACCATTTTCCAGTTATTTTTCTTAAGGGGAGGTTTGATGTATATATTATTTTATTCATTATTTTAGTTTCCTCCATTAAGCTTTACAAAAATACCCCCCAACACCCCCCTACAAGATACCCCCCAACACCCCCCTACAAGATACCCCCCAACACCCCCCTACAAGATAAACGTGTGCATTTTCTGGTAAAAAAAAATATATATATATATATACAGTATACCCAGGCTGAAGGCCGATTCCTCCTAAATTGCAGGCTCGCTATCGCTCACGTGAAATGATCGATACCTAAATGGCACGAAAGGTCTTATAATTTTGTCAAACTAAATGGGTAATTTTTGTTAAAGTCCCAAAACTAATAAGGCTAATCATGAGGGAGAAGGGGGCCCAGAAAAGCAATCTTAATCCTGAACTTATTTACCATAATGTTATTGTGCTAATACAATTGTTCACGGCAATTATGGGATCAATAGAGTTCTTATCAGAGCCTTGCATAATTATAGGTGACAAAATGCCACTGGGGCTGACCAAGGTTGTCCGAAGCCCTCAGGTTACTCGATCCTATAGCCTACCCACATGCTATACACCCACGATATTATAGCTAACCCAGAACCCTAGCTATAACACACACACACACACACACACACACACACACACACACACACACACACATAAGCTCGTGATTATACAAAAGTGATCACGTGACTTTGGATTCATGTTTACCCTTGCTAAAAAGCTATCGGTTTCTAGATACTACAAAGAAAGATACTTGATGAGGAGACTAGTTAGATATTGCAATTATTAATATTACAGAATCAAAATAAAGATAATACTAGCAATGGAAGGAGGGAGGGGGTGGAGGAGGGTGTGGTGGAGGGGTGGAGGAGGGTGTGGTGGAGGAGGAGAGAGGGAGTGGATGTGGAGGAGAGGGGCGGAGCTTAAGATTCAGACGGGGGTTCCCCTTCAACAAACCCACCCCGTCAGGAATGTGTTCTTGTTTGGGGGTTTCTTCAGATGTTCACCCCTGTCGCAACACCGCAATTTTAGTAGTTCATGTCATCCTAGCAGTTCATAGCATTCTAGCAGTTTATAGCATCCTAGTAGAACGCTTGGCAGAAGGGTAGTTTATTTGGGATATCCGGAGATGAGCCGATTCTGCAAGAGAGGATGTGGAGAGAAAGGACTGTTTTTTGCAATCCTTTCGCAATATCAATACTGCAATGGCGGACATTTTAAAAGCGTATAGCATCCTGGAGGAGAATTTGGCAGATGGGTAGTTTTCTTGGGATATCCGATAAATTGGCTGATTCTGCAATGGAGAGACTTGCAGAGAAAGGAATCATTTAGTGTAACCCTTTTGCGACACCGGTGCTGATACGGCCATGCTAGCAGCTGACTCCTTAGTATCTTACTTCAGCGGCAGATGGGTAGTTCCTCGGGATTTCCAAGAGAATCAATTATTGTTGAAGAAACACTTGGATGGGATTTTTTTGCTTTTGCAAATTTATCACCGTGTTCCACAGCATACTCATTAAAGTTTGGAAGATGGAGAGTTTCCCCGGTCACCTAAAAAAGTGTCCAAATCCATTATTGATTTCAAAATGACGGAATTCCTTCCTTTCTTTATGCCTTCATCATGTTATAGTTTTTTGTCGCAACACTACAACTATGATCTTTTTAACAGCTTCCCCCACATCATCCTAGTATAAAGTTTGGCATTTGAGTAGCTTCAGGGTTCTTCCAGAAGTCTGGCTAATTCTCTGATTAGTTTATCAAATTAAAGCTTTGATAATAGTCGAATCTCCTGCCCTGGCCACAATAGTATTCTAGTTGCAGCATAGCAGATGAAAGTTTCTAGGGAGGTCCACAAGATATACAGTATATACTGTATATATATATATATATATATATATATATATATATATTTTTTTTTTTTTTTTTTTTTTTTTTTTTTATTCGGTGATGAATTTAGAGAACAATTGTATCTTTCATTCCCTGGCACAAGTCGCACAATAACTAGTATAGCAACTAGTTTCGTAACATTTTAGTTAGATTATAGCAGATGGAGTTTCTATGAAAGTTCACAATATAGATTGATTCCATATTTTTCGGTGATATATTTGGAAATATATTGTTATGTTATATTCCTGTCACAACTCCAACCATTATCACAAAAACAGCTCGTTCTAAAACCTCTTAGTTCGACTTAATTGACTGAGAGTTTAACAGGACGTCCAGCAGTTTGTCTGATTCCATTATCGGTTCCTCTGGTGAAAGGTTTACGAGAGAAACTGGTCTGCAAGATAACCATCCGTCACAACCCTGCTATGGCGGTTTAGCAGGTCGATCCTTGGCATCCTAGGGTAGAATAAACAATAGGAGATGGGTGGATTTAGGGGATGTCCAGAAAGTTACCCGATTCTCTAATGGATATCTCTGGTGAAGAACTTGGAGAAAAATGTTCAGCTTTCGCGTCGTTATATTTCTGCATAAGGGATCTGTATGTGATGTTCAAATTTCAGCTCGGGATAGTATTGATTTATCTAGAAGAAATAACAGATAGGAAGGGAATGTTAGCCCAAGTCGCTATACTTCCCATGACTTAAATTGCTTCAAACTCCGTGTGTCCAGGCATTTTGGCTCGAACGTCCCTTGATTTTGACCCTGTCACTGTTTCAACTCTGGGGGAGGCACTCGCTACAGGCAGTTCTGTCTTTTGTCTCCCTCACTCACATAGACAAAACAAAAATACTGCTATAACAATTTTAGCAGCTCGTCCCATATAGCAAATGCCACGGGATGAATTGCTAAGGTCACAGTAGTAGTGTTGTGAGAAGGCCAAAGAAAAAAATAGCCTTTCTCTTTTAATTAACACTAGCCTATCCGACGTTTGGGTCTTCATCGTTGCTTTAATGTAATCTTTATTGGGGATTGTCATTGTTTTTGCCATTTTTGAGCACTTTATTTTTCACGTTTCCCCTAAACTAAAACAACCCCGCTTCCCCGGAACTTCTTCAAGCTACACCAAAAACAAAACAAACGCCCCTCAACGGGTTAATAGCACAATTCCTACCATTCCCTAGCGTTTAGATATTAGTATGGGGGAAATTTTCGGGGACGTCCTGATCATGCTTCCCTAATGAATGTTCTCGGTACAGTGAAAGGGTTAGGAGGGAGAGGGATTCATTAGTCGTACACCAATGTCGTCACTCGAGCTACATCAAACTCCTTATTTAACTCATCTCTTAACCTCTTCCAGCGTAAACGATTTTGTTGAGCTTATATATATTTAATTTTAATAATAATACAAATAATAATACAAATAATAATAATAATAATAATAATAATAATAATAATAATAACAATACAAATATCAATAATAATAATAATAATATTATTAATCGGTTTGTTTCGAGCCGGCAACCAATGAGGCTGAACATACGCAATTCCTTAACCTAACTTATCCTAAGTAGTCAACAGAGTGACTCTGACTGCCACAAGAGGGCCCACATACCCCCAGAATGTGTAGGATATGGGCAGGCAACCAGGTGGAACCCAGAAGTGGCGTATTCACACCTTGCCTCCACAGCCCGAAAAACGTTTGATGATATTACGTTAAGAAATAATTAAATTATCAGCTGATCTACAAAATGCAAACTAAAGACGAACATGTATTCACGGTAGGGAGGCTTCTTCGATCTCCAACTATTCCTGCCAACGCAACAATGACCATTTATACTATTCCTGCCAACGCAACAATGACCATTTATACTATTCCTGCCAACGCAACAATGACCATTTATACTATTCCTGCCAACGCAACAATGACCATTTATACTATTCCTGCCAACGCAACAATAACCATTTATACTATTTCTCCCAACGCAACAATAACCATTTATACTATTCCTGCCAACGCAACAATAACCATTTATACTATTCCTGCCAACGCAACAATAACCATTTATACTATTCCTGCCAACGCAACAATAACCATTTATACTATTCCTGCCAACGCAACAATGACCATTTATACTATTTCTCCCAACGCAACAATAACCATTTATACTATTCCTGCCAACGCAACAATGACCATTTATACTATTCCTCCACCCCATAAATAAACTATACTCTGTTTATTTTCATCTGATGATCATTTGAATCCCTAAGCAGCTAATTTCTCGAAACTTAATGGCAAAATATGAAACTAGTATGTCTCTGCATCGTATTAACACCAAGTTTAATATAATTGGCCCCATATTTCACCACTAAATCATCAAAATAACTGAGAAATCTTGACGGGAACTTTGCAATTTACAGTCAGTTGAAAAAAAAAAAAAGTATACCTATTTCACGAAGGACCTACCGTAGACAATGATATAATGATACAAAATACAAGGGCGCATTTTATAGTTGGACGATTTTATTCAGATTAAGAAGGGTGTATATAGAAGTCGGAGGGGTAATTCAGATGTTTACCCTTCTAAATCCCACAGATCCTTCCTAAGCTGTATAAAATTGTCCAATGATGGCCAGAAAAAGCGGTCACAATGCGTCCTATTCTTCAAAGGGTTAATAAGCTAGTCTTCAGGGGGGATGGGCCGGTTTTCTGGACCACTTTCTCCCTCTTGCTTAGCTCCATTAGTTTTCAGATGTTAAGATGTTTGCCCCATTAGTTAGTCGATTTGAAGACCTTTCGCCCCATTTCTTCGTCAATATTTAGACCTTTCGTGCTATTTAGGTGTCGATTTTTTCCCTGGCGAACGAAATTGAGCCTGTAATGTTGGAAGAACCGGCCTTCGGCCGGTGCATTTTCTACCGAAAAATTTACAAATTTATCTAGAAGGGGGATCTAATGGATTTTTTTTTTTTTTTTTTTTTTTTTTTTTTTTTTTTTTTTTTAGGCCTAGGGAGGAAACTAGAAAAATAATTAATACATGCAAAAATCCTCCCAAAAGTGAACCATCCCCCCTTAAACTAATCATGTATTAAGACAGGGGAGCATCTCGGGAGGTTCAGATGAGCAACTGGTTATGCAATGGCAGGGGAAGCGTGAAAGGGATTCGAAGAGCGGCCACAGTGCGTTCGTTCGTTCGTTCGTTCGTTCGTTCGTTCTATATTCGTTCGTATATATCGTTCGTTCGTATATATATATATTCGTTCGTTCGTTCGTTCGTTCGTTTCGTTCGTTCGTTCGTATCGTTCGTTCTCTCTCTCTTTCTCTCTCTATCTATCTATCTATATATCTATCTATCTATCTATCTATCTATCTATCTATCTATCTATCTATCTATCTATATCTATCTATCTATCTATCTATCTATCTATCTATCTATCTATCTATCTATCTCTATCTCTCTCTCTCTCTCTCTCTCTCTATCTCTCTCTCTCTCTCTCTCTCTCTCTCTCAGCTATGTTTCCTCTGTCATATTTCATTCCATTAGTTTTGTCTCTTACTTATCCAGTTATTAATTCCTGCATGCTTAATCCTATCTTATTCTCTCTCTCTCTCTCTCTCTCTCTCTCTCTCTCTCTCTCTCTCTCTCTCTCTCTCTCTCTCTCTCTCTCTCTCAACTCATTAACATCGGGAATTTCTTTGGGAAATTCTTCGGGTAGTTATTTTCTTCACAGTCTCGTCTTACAAAATAGTTATTGGGAAAAAGGATAACGAGTCTGTAAAATTTGGAAACAATAGACTGTACTTGATCTATAAATATATCTCAGTAGAGGATATTAGAGGCATTACGGACAGCCATACCATCTATAATCATTATGCTATGACAAATAATAATATATATAGTTTCTGGTAAAAATACTTCTTCGTGGTTAAAACATAAGACGACTCGTGTGTCACTATGCATAAACTTATAACGCATCCTTTATACATCATTTGGGTTTTTTTCCTATGCGGATGAGGAAAACAAAAGGCAAAACTGCCTGTGACGAGTGCCTCTCCCAGAGTTGAAAGAGTGACGGCCAAAATCAAGGAACAGTCAAGCCAAAATGCCTGGACACATGGAGTTTGAAGCAGTTTAAGGGGGGATGGTTCACTTTTTAGGCGATTTTTGCACGTATTCATTATTTTTCTAGTTTCCTCCCTAGACCTCCATCAAACATAAAAAAACATCCATTAGATCCCCCGTCTAGATTAATTTGTACATTTTTCGGTAGAAAAATGTCCCGGCCGAAGGCCGCTTCTTCCAACACTAAAGACTCACTATCGTTCGCCAGGGAAAAAATCGACACCTAAATAGCATGAAAGGTCTAAATATTGGCGAAGAAATGGGGTAAAAGGTCTTAAAATCGACTAACTAATGGGGCAAGCATCTTAAAATCTGAAAACTAATGGGGCTAAAAACATGAGGGAGAAAGTGGTCCAGAAAATCGGCCCATTCCCCCCCCCCCCTCCCTTTTAAGTCATATAGGGTGTATTATAAAGTACATTATAATTATACTGCAAGTTATCCAGACGCAGACGGGATTCTTGAACGGCTGGTTTGATAAGGAAGTCACGGCCACAAACTCTCAAGCATTTTAAGGGGGCCGGTAGTACTTGGGTTGTGGTCTATATAATATTTAGTTATTAATTTACTTTTGACATTTCCTCGCTAGACCTCCATCAAGCTTAGAAAAACACCCCCTAGAAACCCCTTCAAGATCAATTTGTACATTTTTCGGTAGAAAATTCGGCCGACGCCTTCTAAAATTAGAGGCTCGCTTTCGCTCGCCAGGGAAAAAATCGACACCTAAATGGCACGAAAGGTATTAACATTGACAACAAAATTAGGTGAAAAGTCTCAAAATCGCCAAACTAACGGAACGAACGTCTTAAAACCTCAAAACTAATATGCTAAACATGAGGGAGAAAGGGGTCCAGAAAAAGCGAGTAGTACCCCTTTAAACCCTGGAATTGATAAAGCGAACCTCCGATATGCAAGTACGAGATTCAGATTAAACGAGGAGATTGTGTTCAGTCAGAGAAAGGTTTGTATGAAATGAATATAGTGTGACGGCATGTATATTGATCGTGGTTGTACAGTCACGCCTCACCCCTTCAGCTCGATGACGTAATCTCCCTCATATTCTGGTTACCATTAGACGACTTTGTAGGTTACAACTTACCTCTAGGACTCAAAGGTACTCAAAGGATCTAAACAAACAAGAATCTTATTAACATATCTCCTTCATAAGGGGAGGTTTTTAGTTGATTCCCTAGACTTCCATCAAGCTTAAAATTACTCCCCCTAGACTCCCTTTCAAGATAAATTTATAAATTTTTCGGTAGAAAAATGTACAGGCCGAAGGCCGGTTCCCCTTAAATTACAGGCTCGCTATCGCTCGCCAGGAAAAAATCGACACCTAAATGGCACGAATGGTCTTAATTGACAGAAATGGGGCAAGGAGTCTTAAAATCGCCAAACTAATGGGGCGAACGTCTTAAAATCTCAAAAGCAATGGGGCTAAACATGAGGGAGATGGGGGTCCAGAAAAAAATCCTCCAGGTGGAAATCTCCCCTTAAGATGCATAAAATCACCTAATTGTTGCCAGAATCCTAGGCATAATGGGGTCATCGTGTTGAAGGGGTTAAGATTAGTTCCCCAACACCCTTAATTAAACTTTAGTTATCTCATTAGTTAAGGGGCTGCAAACCCTACTGGATTATTAAGACGTTTATCCCCATACAGGTGTCGATTTTGTTCCTGGCGAACGATAGCGAGCCAGCATTTTATGTAGAAATCAGGCTTCGCCGGAGACAACTTTCTCTAGAAAAATGTACCGGTGACGTACTATTCATCCTGCTCTGGACACTATTAGATGATTTGATTCAACTTCGAAAGATCGGATCTGTGGTTGCTCAAAGGATTGCCGTACATGAGATAGTATGTAGCCTTTTTAATTTTAAGAGGACTTTCCTAAACTGAATAAATTCATCTAATATTTGCCTGCACATAATCAAAAGGACGTCACCGGTAATGAATGGGTAAACATAAACTCCTGCATCACCTTGGTTGCGTGTTGTATCCCCCCAACACGAGGCTGGCATGTTACTAATTGCCGAGAAGAAACAGTTTACCTGGAGCCCGAGGAAAGGTGTGTATTCCCGGGTTCTCCCTACGAGGCTGGGGTTTCATAACAAGGAGGTCACACGAACGCTTTTTTCGGCTATTTTCTAAGAGCAACTTTATTCTCGCCATACTTTGGAGCTTTATTTACATCAGCATCGGGAACTAGACTGGAATTAGAATATGTTTGGTGGCTTAAAACTATTATAACTATAATTCTGAAGCTGGCAGACCGAAATTGCTCCAAAATATTGCCGGAATTTTGTTTTAGATGGCGTGTATTAAGGGAGAATTTCATATAGGTGTGTACTTGTTTATTTGTTCATTACTTAGTTCCCTTCCTAGAATCCTAGAAAAACATCAAGCTTTAGAAAACTACCTCCCCCCCTACCCCCCCCCCCCCCACTCCCCACCCTTTCAAGATAAACGAGTGCCCTGTTGCTTGGTTTTCCTATATTGCGGGCTCGCTCGCTATACTGTAGCTCACCAGGAATATATCGATACCTCTATGGCGCGAAAATATCGATACCTCTATGGCGCGAAAAGTCATAAAATCGACAAGGGACTGGGGTTCTGGAAATGGGGCTCCAGTCCTGAAAATGTCCTAGACTTACAGTGTGCTGGCTTAGTAATCCAGAAGGGTTTTATCTTAACTAATTAGCCAAACTAATGGGACGAATGACTTAAAATTTATAAAAATAGCTGGGGCTAAACATGAGGGAGAAGGTGGTCCAGAAAACCCCCTCTCAAATGCAAAGATTTCGCAATACGAGAGTAACATAAAAGCAGAGGAGGAGAGGAGTCGGGTGTCGGTCAGTTCGTGTGCTGGACTTTTCACCCAAAATATTTAGCCCCATGAAAACTATGATGCATTTTGACAGTTTATTCTGGCTACCACAGGACGATTTTATACAATTAAGGAAGGGTCAGGGGTCAGGGGTCAGGGGTCAGGGTCAGGGGTCAGGGTAAAGACTATTCCAACTAACCCTCTGACTTCTATACACCCTTCCTAATCTGAATAAAAGCGTCTAATAATAGCCAGAAAAACAAAAAGGAAGTCTATCTATCTATCTATCTATCTATATGCTCAGGCCCAATCCCCATTTTGGGGGTAGCCGACTCAAGACAGAGCAAGAACAGGGAAAAACACAAAAAAAAGGAAGTGCGTCCTCAAATCTTGTAAGCGTTAAGTAGGTTTCATAAGTGTTTTTTTTTTTTTTTTCATTTGTTTTCTTAGATGACACTTATAGAAGGAAAAGAAATCTAGGAAAGGAATACGGTATCAATCAGTTCGTGCCTTAGTATATTCGTTCGGCATTTAGGTTAAGATTTATAGGGTTAAGTTAGTTCAAGTTAATGTTAGGAGAAGGAAAGGTTAGATCAATATAAGTTTTTAAGTTATTAGGTTATTATAGAAAATGTTAGGTTAAGGGGAGATATCCACTTGAGGGATTTTTTTCTGGACCCGTTTCTCCCTCATGTTTAGCCCCATTGCTTTTGAGATTTTAAGACGTTCGCCCTAGTAGTTTTGACATTTTAAGACATTTTGCCCCATTTCTGTCAATTTTAAGAACTTTCGTGCCATTAAGCCTGTAATTTAAGAGGAACCGGCTTTTGGCCGGGAAATTTTTCTACCGAAAAATGTACAAATTTATCTTGAAAAGAACTCAAGGGGGTGTAATTTTAAGCTTGATGGAGGTCTAGGGAACAAACTAAATACCTCCCCTTAAAGGGGGGAAAATGCGTTGTATGCAAAACGACCACAAGTCAAGCATTGCTATCATGCTCTTTAATTACGTTACTTTGAAATAGGAACTCCTGTCGTGAAGTCAACGTCTCCCTCAAATATAATGCTGTGTATTTATAGTAGCCATAATTAGTTTTGGCATTCCGGGAAACTGGTTTATGAATAGTATTAGCATAAATCCCCTTCCAAATTGATTCAGTGGCAGGATTTCCACGGTGACTGTGTGTCCTTTGTAATGTATTGTTCCTCTTATTAATTACACCATCGATGTTTGAATTGGCTATGTCTTTGTTCCGGGAGTTTACCAAAAAAAAAAAAAAAATCCTTATATAGTTTTTTATTATTAATATTAGTGGTAATAGTAGTAGTAGTAGTAGTAGTAGTAGTAGTAGTAGTAATAGTAGTCGTAGTTGTAATAGTAGTCGTAGTTGTAATAGTAGTCGTAGTTGTAATAGTAGTCGTAGTTGTAATAGTAGTCGTAGTTGTAATAGTAGTCGTAGTTGTAATAGTAGTCGTAGTAGTAACAGTAGTAGTAGTAGTAGTAATAGTAGTACACAAAGTATAAAGTAAAGGTATTTGTAATGTAATATATAACGAAAATACAAAACAGTATTTCCTTATAAGTGGTATCAGAATTTGGTTTGCAAGACCTGTTAACTCCCCAATATTGCCCTTGCCTGGTATTATTTAAGGGGAGATTTCCACTTGAGGGATATTTTTCTGGACCCCTTTCTCCCTCATATTTAGCCCCATCAGTTTTGAAATTTTAAGACGTTCGCCCCATTAGTTTGGCGATTTTAAGAATGTTCACCCCATTTCTGTCAATTTTAAGACCTTTCGTGGCATTTAGGTATCGATTTTATCCTGGCGAGCGATAGCGAGCCTGTAATTTAAGAGCAACCGGCCTTCGGCCGGGAAATTTTTCTACCGAAAAATGTACAAATTTATCTTGAAAGGGGGTCTAGGGGGTGTAATTTTTAGCTTGATGGAGGTCTAGGGAACCAACTAAATACCTCCCCTTCAAACTACTGACACCAAGACCTGAATAAAGTTGCCTGGCGGAAGCTAGGTTACAATATTTAAATTAATCATTGTGAGTGTTTTTTTTTTTCAATGATACATACATACATACATACATACCATTACATACATACATTCATACATACATACATACACACATACATACAAACATCGGTGTAGCGTCGTTTCCCACTACATAGAAAGTACAAAACAAAAACTACTGGCTCAGACGTGGCTGCCGTTCAGCAGTTGGAGTATATTATTATAACCAAGACATAACAGTTGACAGTGAATAATTGACAAAAAAATAAAAAAAAATAAATAAAAAAAAAAAAAAAAATAAAAAAAACATACGAGGAGGACTTCATTGGCAACCTTTCTCTTATAACCTAATTGCTAACAATGTTGCTCCCGAATGTTGTTGATAATGAGGTAGTATGATCCACTACAACCCCCACCTTCCCCACAACACCTGTTTACGGTTCTGCACTGTACGGTAGTATAGCACTCCTCCTCCACCAGCGGCAGGTTACTCGTGTTTTTTCACTCCTGTACCGGGAACAACAAGGGCCAGGTAGGGTTGTATAACGTTGTACGGTGGCGCTAATAAGTCATGTCTCAGGTGTCATTACGTTTGGCTCGCTCTGTGCTCTATTAATGTCTGTCAGATGTTGAATAGGGTGGGTGGCGCTAATAAGTCATGTCTCAGGTGTCATTACGTTTGGCTCGCTCTGTGCTGTATTAATGTCTGAAAGATGTTGAATAGGGTGGGTGGCGCTAAGAAGTCATGTCTCAGGTGTCATTACGTTTGGCTCACTCTGTGCTGTATTAATGTCTGTCAGATGTTGTGAATAGGGTGGGTGGCGCTAATAAGTCATGTCTCAGGTGTCATTACGTTTGGCTCGCTCTGTGCTGTATTAATGTCTGTCAGATGTTGAATAGGGTGGGTAAGTTTAGGAATTGTACAGTCCGCCACAGGAACGCCTACACACTAGGAATTTATGTTTGGGAACAATAGTTGAATTTACGAGCGCCGTTTTATAGTCAATAGCTAATTCATACGATCAATTTACAGTGTTATAGCATATTATTCTAGTAAGTCAATCACATCAGTTTTAATTATATGCATGAAATAACACAGTGGTTGCAAATTTATGTGACCCACTGTAAATCACCTGCACGAATACGGATACATTTCGAACCCTCGGACTGATTAAACGAACCACTGAAACGCAAGAATACAAAATTATTAACAAGGGGATTCAATTCAGCCCGGGAAATGGCACGAAAGGTAAAAAAACGCCAAGCTAATGGGGCGAATGTTTTAAAATATCAAAACTAATGGGACTAAATAAGAGTGAGAAGGGAGTCCAGAACACCCCCCCCCCCCCCTTAATACAATGTTAGCTCTCATTAGACGACTCCATTCAGTTTAGGAAACATCTGTCGGACCCGGAGTTAATCGAGATAGTTGGCACACCCTGGATTCCTTGAAATCCAATCTAATACTACATAAAATCGCCTGTTGATAACCAAATAAAATGTGAAATAGCGTCTGCAGTCCTAATGGGGTTAATACATAATGTTGGTTAGGAAATAAGAAAGGGAATAGCAACTCATGATAGATAAGAGTCTAAGTTAGTTAAATAATATTGCCACGCATAATAGGTTCGTCAGTGTTAGCTATAGAGTAATGTCACGCAGAATTGGATGGTCTAAGTTAGCTATAGAGTAATGCCACGCAGAATTGGATGGTCTAAGTTAGCTATAGAGTAATGCCACGCAGAATTTAGTATATGTATTTTTGGACAGCCTATACCAGCCTGAGGGAAAACATGTCATGAACAATTACGGCAAGATACATTACTTTACAACGAGATAATGGGTAGCTTGGCAGTCATCTTCGCCCGGATCCTAAAATAATATGTTGTCATGTTTATATTGCGCAAGAAGGAGAGGTGGTGGTGGTGGAGGTGGTGGTGTGATGTGGTGGAGGAGAAGAGGGGAAGGTATGGTGGTGGAGATGGTGGTGGTGTGGTGGGGATGGTGATGGTATGGTGGAGGAGAAGAGGAGAAGGTATGATGGTGGTGGGGAGGTGGGGGTGGTGGAGATGGTGGTGGTGTGGTGGAGATGGTGGTGGTGTGGTGCTGGTGGGGTGGAGGGGAAGGAATGGTGGTGGTGTGGTGGAGATGGTGATGGTGGTGGTTGTTGGTGGAGATGGAGAGGGAACTTGGGTGGAATTACACTAGGCCTTTTTCCAGCAAATCATCTTGGCAACTCTGGTCCGAAAGCTTCCGAAGTCAAGCTATTTAGGAATTCTGCCAACTTATTAATCTACGTTCAGCTTGGTTGCCGATACTGATGCATACAAACAAAGCGTCTCCAAAATTTAAAGTTATTGAGAAAAAGTTACTGGGGGAAAAGGAGTTGGTGATGCGAATTGTTATGGACACGTTTATCTCTAACAGCATCACGAGGGGGTTTTTGCATTGACGTTGGCAATTAGAGTGAAGTTGGCCTATCATAATAAGTTGAAATATAGTACAATGTTAAGTCAGTAGCTTCCCGATCATAAAATTGCCAAGAAAAGATGCTATAAAAAAAATGCCAGAAGTCCTGGTGCGACAGAGGGTAGGAGTTCCAGCTAGCTCTGTGATACCGGGGAGTCCCCTCATCGACGGTGTAGGCGTGGCTAAGAGACCCTCACTCGTAACTACATCCAGCGTCCCGTCCGGTCCCACCCCACACGTTACCAACCCATCAAGGACGCCACAAACCCCGAGACTCCTAGACTACAGGATCCTCAGGCTTGCCACTTGGTCTGGAAGCCTTGGAGGGCACGCATAGGTAGCAGCTACGAGGAGTTCCACGACTGAGAGAAAGAGCCTCCCTCCATCACTTGGAATATTCGAGACCTGCGAAGGATTGTATTACTCAGTGTGCTTTGATACGACGGCGCTTTTGGATTATTTACTCGTGTGCTTTTGTGACTGAACCATCCTCCCGCATCACGGTAATTACCAAACCAGTGTGCTTTGTTTACACGTGAATTGAGTTGATCCTACTAGTGCTGAAACGATCCTAACCTCATTTACCTCAAGCTAATATTAAAGACGACTCTGGGATATTAAAACACAAGTGCTCTTTTGTTGAACGTGAACGACGGGCGTGAACTTCTCGGTCATGTATACCGCCAGAAGATAACGAAAGGATAAACGCCCCCTCATGTACACGTTAAGCCAGTTATTATTTATTACGGAAAACATTAGATAATACTAGTAAATAAAATGTCGACCTTTACCGTCCCAGTTCGTCTAGTCCTCAACAGTATTAGGTGAGTTGTAAGTATCCTAGCCCTGCTCTCTTCCCTGTCCAAAATCTGCCTCTAGTAGTTTTATCATGTGGAATTATTCTTAAACACTAATTAACTTAATAGTGTTATCTTTATCGTGTTGAACAAGGATTAACACTTTTAGTACGGTGACACAGTTGTTTTTATTATGGCTATCACTAATCAATTGTATTCAGATTAGAAAAGACCTCTAGGAATCAAGAATTTACACTGTTAACCATCTGACGTCGACCGGGTCTTACGAAACTGAATCAAATCGTCTAATGATAGCCAAACGAAAACATTGCGTCATCGTTCCAAACGAGTTAAGGAAATTGTGTCGAAATGTATTAGCGAGCTTGACATCACACACGTTCTTGAAACATTTCCACCAATTATATTTCATTTTATTTTCAACATGACAAAAGTTTCACTATATTATGCACGGTTTAAGAATATTGCCACTTGTTCTTCAAATGCTTAGGCTTCATAAAAATAAATATTGCTTTCACAAAATTTAGCATGACTAGCAGCGCAGTTAGGTAAATATGGACGTAGGAGAAACGAGTCTAGCGATGGTTTGTACATAGCAAACGACTCTTCTGTAAACATATGCAAATACTTAATACGGTGAATGAAAATGAGACCTGGTGAAGGGAGTCCTTAGTATACATTTTGACTGTCTCGGATTTATAGGATAATTATGTACTTTATATAATACAGAAGCACTTTAGATTACACTCGATATAATGGGATAATATACAGTATAAAATAGTAACTGATAAACGTAGATGAACCGGAAACGGAAACCTATTAATGTTGTTTTGTTTGTTTATCTCCGATGGTTAGAGGATATTATATGTTTTCACCAACCAACTTCACTTCTAAACTCCATTAATGAAATCAACAAATACATGTGGAACTCCAAGGACTCGAACCTAGGACACTCACACCGAAATTTCGCGCACTTATGCATTACGCTATCAAGACACTTTATATTAGCGAGTTATATGAGTGAATAACATTTAAACATTCGCTCGACGATCAGAACAGTAGGAATGTTGGAAAGAGGAGTAAAAAAAATCGATAACCATTTGAGTAAGTTCATATTGTGTACTACACGTGCCACACCAGCTGGGGAAAAAAAAACGTGTGCTTAAAGGCCTTAGAGTTAAAACTTTTTGTCCCGACTGGATAATTAGGGTGTATTGTAAAAGATATTGGGAGCCAGTTATTCGGGATACAACAATAAGATAACCTTTTGTCCGACGTCTAGTATGTGACCTCCAACGTGTGAGTGTGTGTGGGGGAGTAGTTTCCTGATGACCTACACGAGTACACACGGGAGGATAAATACTCACATGAGGGGTAAACTGGTGTACATAGATAGATTATAACGAGCGTATGTGTGGGATAATGATGCACATGGATAGATACACATACACATAAATATATACGCACACACAAGGGTATTTTGATACACAGGGATAAACATGTACACAAGGGTTAATGCACACACAAAAACGTACACAGGAAAATTCGTTCACTAGATACAGTAATGCGGAATCCTTCATGTTGACACGAGTTATGTACACATGCGCAAAATAGCTCGCTAGAATACACACAGAAACACGGACACACACATACGATTACATACACACACTTCAAACACAGATACAACCCCCCCCCCCCCCCTCCCCAACATGCATACACACTTACACTGCCAAATATATGCAGTCACTCTTTGCATATACTATTTTGCATATTCTATTTTGCATACTCTATTTTGCATACTCTATTTTGCATACTCTATTTTGCATACCCGGTACTCTATATTTTGCTTATCTATGTAAATTTTGTGGTAGCTTTCGTTTCCCCCCAAGACTCGGTACACAAACACACCCAACGCACACATACAGACATCCAAAGTACACACACACACACATTACCCAACACACACACACACACACACAGACATTGACCATTTAGGAGCTGCCCAACTGACAAACACGCACACATACACACACCACACCAGCTTTCACATACGAGTACACTTCCGCAGACACACACACACACACACACACACACACACACACACACACACACACACACACAGACATACCTCTAGGGACACAGACACACACCTCTAGGCACACACATACACACCTCTAACTTTCACATATTCACACACATCTCCATCCACATAGACACATAGGCATACACATATACTGTATATATATATATATATATATATATATATATATATATATATATATATATATATATATATGTATACACACAAACACTCACGTAGACATGTACTTATATAGCCTGTGCACGTGTTCTTATTACAGACACACACACACACACACACACACACACACACACATCTGGTTGTTCACTGGCTGAGACACACACACCTCCACACACGCACATACGGCCACAATAAATATTGACTTGCACACAGTATGCATTAGGTCTTTCCTAGGTCGGGTTTGGGGCTACTTCACCCTTTATGGTACCTCAAAAGCTTTATTAGGTTTATTTCGTCATGATTAGTAATGTCACTATCATTATTACAGAAGTTATTATTTTCATCATTATTAGCATCAATCAACATTATATCTATCATCATAACTAGCATCATCATCATCACATCATCAACATTATAACTATCATCACCATATCAACATCATATTAACTATCATCATCATCTTCACCATCACCATCGTCACCATATCACCATCACCATTATAAGTATCATCACCATATCAACATCATATTAACTAGCATCATTATCATCACCATCAACACTAACTCATCTTCATCACCACTACCATCTCAAAAAATGCCCTTATTATCACCGCAGAACCTCGAAGCGGGTACAGGGACTGGCTCGATCAAGGGCGAACGATAAACACGCTACAGATATAATTAGGCCTACCAATAATTACTACTCACAGCCAATCACCAGTTCTTATATATATATAATTATCTACCAACCAACAGTAGTAATTAATCACTGCAAATCGGTTTAAGGGAAAATCACACGATAGCTTTTACTGCAGGGGGAGGGGGGGGGATTATAATAAGATTTTAGGGAGGTTATTGTCTTGATATATTGTATTTTCTATTGTCTATGTTATATTATTATTATTATTATTTTTATTTTGTTTTATTATTTTTTTTTTATTTTTTTGTTAACCCGGTCTTGTCGCTAAACTATCACGGAATCTTTGTAAGGGGTGGTCTTTGTAAGGGGTGGTCTTTGTAAGGGGTGGTCTTTGTAAGGGGTGGTCTTTGTAAGGGGTGGTCTTTGTAAGGGGTGGTCTTTGTAAGGGGTGGTCTTTGTTTAATTGCTGTACACAACTTTTCCCTCATGTTTCACCCCAATTAGTTTTGAGATCTTAAGCTGTTCACCCCTGCCTTAGTTTGGCGATATTAAGACCTTTCGCCCCTTTCATCTCGAAAGGGGGGTGGGGGGTCCTTGGGGATATTTTTAAAGCGTGATAGAGATCTAGGGAGTAAACTACCACCCCCCCCCCTCCCCATCCCCATTATCCACTTGAGGGATTTTTTTCTTGACCCCTTTCTCCCTCATGGTTAGCCCCATTGCTTTTGATATTATAAGACGTTCGCCCCATTAGTTTGGCGATTTTCAGAACTTTCGCCCCATTTCTGTCAATTTCAAGACTTTTCGTGCCATTTAGGTGTCGATTTTTTCCTGGCGAGCGATAGCGAGCCTGTAATTTAAAAGGAACCGGCCTTTGGCCGGGAAATTTTTCTACCGAAAAATGTACAAATTTATCTTGAAAGGGGGTCTACGGGCTGTAATGTTAAGCTTGATGGAAGTCTAGCGAACTAACTAAAAAAAAAAACTTAACATAGCATAATTACAGATATCAAAAAGCCACCGGAGTCAATCGAGGCCGCCCAGAAGCCTAGGAAGAGAACTCACCTGTTATTATAACTTATTTTATACATACTTGTCATTAGGCAAATTGTACTTTAGCCTTTCTTACTTCTAACCTAGAACTTTGCCAATCTTCAGTTTGACTTATCACTTGTTCTTATAAATAATCTAAGACCTTGCCGAAATCCGTCGTTCATCTTAAATTGTCAAGACGATTTTGATAGCTTTAAAAAATCTTCAATGGTTCATTTAATCACAATCGACCTTCATAGCAGAGTGATTACATGTAGACTAAAAACACCCATCACAAAGCCATTCCAACAGCTTCCTCTATCTCCAACACCCCTTCTCTGCTATCTACACTCTCCCAGTCGTATGGTCGTAGTGTACTGTCTGATGCCGTTAACTCCTTCTGTGCCGACAACACATTCTTAACTTTATTCTAGCTAGTATTAGACGAGTGCATTAAACTTTAAAGGGGCCTCCAGCAATTAACAGGCTTCTAACTATCTCAATTGACCCTTATTACTACCACAGATCCTTCTTAAACTGCACAAAATCGTCTAAATGTAGCTAGAATAAAATATAACTACGTCACCGGTACAGAAGGGGTTAATGGGTTTCCAAATTTCAGACTATAACGAAGCAATTCAGTGTTGGTAGTGATTCATGTCGACCCAGCTCATAAATGTCGGCAGTTGTCCGATCTGGATTAATCAGATTTAGCGACAATGACTCGACGTACAACCCATGTGTTGCAACGTACTTAGATCGTGCCGTGATTAAATCTGTAGCATATTTAGCGCATGTAATGACGTTGAGCTTGTTGCGTAACTTGCGTATGTTCTTCGACATCATAAATTCTGGACTTCGAATCAGCTGATGGGGAATATTATGGGTCCAATTTTAGAGATTGAAAATATACCCACCCACAAAACAACACTCACATACTTATCTATAAACACACACACACACACACACACACACACACACTCTCTCTAGCTTAAAAACTGGTTAACTGGTTTGGAGGGTGACTAATGACAAAGAACAACAATACCATCCATATATGACAACACTCGTAGGTGATGGGTGAAATGATGGGTGAGTGAGTAACTAGTGAACAGCGAGTGGGGTTCCTACACTGACTCGAACACTTAAAACTGCTAAAAGTCCTCGTTAACCCATTCAGTACCAGGGATGGTCCTTTTGATCCTATTCTGGCAACGATTAGACGATTGTATTTACCTTACGAAGGACCTCTAGCAATAATTAGGCTTCCATATATATCGACCCACCCTTTTAACTACCACAGATCCTTCCGAGATGCATGTCTGAATGGCTGGGTCCATAATGATCAACAACAATAACATAGAAGCGTCCATTCAACCCCTTGGCATTTACTGAAAGGACTCGTTAAGCAGAGGGAGAGAGTTAAGGGGAGACTGAGCGTTTGTTTGGTCTATTAATTCATTTATTCATATATTTTTTTAGTGTCCTCCCTAGACCTCCATCAAGCTTAGAAAAAGACCCCCTAGATCCCCCTTCAAGATAAATTTGTACATTTTTCGGCTCGCTTTCGCTCGCCAGGAAATAATCGACACCTAAATGGCACGAAAGGTCTTAAAATTGACAACGAAATGGGGTGGAAGGTGTTAAAATCGCCAAACTAATGGGCCGAACGTCTTACAATCTCAAAACTAGTGGGGCTAAGCATTAGGCAGAAGGGGGTTCAGAAAAACGGTCTGTCTCCCCTTAACCGAGTGCTTTAAGGATGACTAATATCTATCATCGACACAAGGACTGGAGTATACAATAGCGGCACATGTTGTTGTCCCTCTCTCTCTCTCTCTCGTGTGTTTACCGAAGGGCATCGTTAAGTTACGGTAGCAGACACGCGGGGGCCCGGTTTTTATTTTCCCAGCCCCCTCCTTTATTTTTCGCGCGAGCCTAACACCGAAAAAGTGGACCCGGGGAAGTTCCCGTGGAGGAGAGGGGGGGGGGGGGGGAGTGGAGGGAGGGAAGGAGAGGGAAGAGTGGAGGAAGGGAGAGGAGTGGAAGAAGGGGGAGGAGTGGAGGAAGGGGGAGGAGTGGAGGGAGGGTTCATCTGGTGCTGGTGTTGCCAAAGCGAGAGCTCTACCTTGCTCACGGCGGCGCTATATAAGTGTTTTTTTTTTTTTTTTCGTGGGGTTTGGGGATTTCTACTTGAGGTACCAAAGACGCATTAAAAGACGCAATACGAGTTGGAATAAAAGTACTACAACTTGTTTTACGAGATTTTATAATCCCACGCTGAACTCTAGCTTGACCATGGCGTTACACAGTCTAGTCAGCTGATCGGTGTAAACAATGCAGCAGAAGGAAGAATGGAGAGAAGTTTCAAGACCACTTAAGGGGAGATGGTTCACTTTTTGGGCGATTTTTGCATGTATTCATTATTTTTCTAGTTTCCTCCCTAGACCTCCATCAAATTTAAAAAAACAAAAACATCCATTAGATCCCCCTTCTAGATTAATTTGTACATTTTTCGGTAGAAAAACTCGGCCGGGTTCTTCCAACATTACAGGCTCACTATCGTTCGCCAGGCAAAAATGTACACCTAAATAGCACGAAAGGTCTAAATATTGACGAAGAAATGGGGCGAAAGGTGTTAAAATCGCCAAACTAATAGGCCGAACGTCTTATAACCTCAAAACTAGTGGGGCTCAACATTAGGGAGAAAGTGGTCCAGAAAACCGGCCCATACCCCCTCTTTAGTCTATTCGTTTCATTTTCAAGTCATTTCACCACATTTAATCAAACCAAACATTAATCTAACCCTAACCAACCTTTAATATATCCTTAAGGGGAGGTTTTTAGTGTGTTTCCTAGACTTCCATCAAGCTTGAAATTACACCCCCTTGACCCCCTTTTAAGATAAATTTGTATATTTTTCGGTAGAAAAATGTCCCGGTCGAAGGCCGATTCCTCTTAAATTGCAGGCTTGCTATCGCTCGCCAGGAAAAAATCGACACCTAAATGGGACGAAAGGTCTTAAAAGTTACATAAATTGGGTGAAAGTTCTTAAAATCGCCAAACTAATGGAGCGAACGTCTTAAAATCTCAAAAGCAATGGGGCTAAACATGAGGGAGAAAGGGGTCAAGAAAAAAGTCCCTCAAGTGGAAATCTCCCCTTAATAAAACCCGATCAAACGCCATCAATACTCTGTGTGGCCGAAAAACAAGTTTAGACGAAATTACTCAAACTAAATTACTAATAGACTAAATGACTTGCGGGTGAAATGTTAAGGGGAGGTTTCTAGTTTGTTTCCTACTCCTCCAGCAATCTTAAAATGTCACCCCCTTGACCCCCTTTTAAGATAAATTTGTACATTTTTCGGTAGAAAAATTTCCCGGCCAAAGGCCGATTAAAAAATCGACACCTAAATGGCACGAAAGGTCTTAAAATTGACAGAATGGGGCGGAAATTCTTAAAAATCACCAAACTAATGGGGCAAACGTTTTAAAATCTCAAAAGCAATGGGGCTAGACATGAGGGAGAAAGGGGTCAAGAAAAAAGTCCCTCAAGTGGAAACCTCCCCCTTAAGCTATCTATTACTTCGACAAGGCCTTAATACAAGGATCAGACACCAAGGACAACGTAATTGGATTAGTGTAATAAAATATTTTGTCGTTATTAACCATGCATTAATGACATTCTGCCTGATCTTGGGACTGCTTGCTGTTGGTGGGAACTGATTATTGAGTTAACACTATCTGGGGCAACTTCTCGGGGGTTATTATGGTATTGGGTTTAATTATTATCCAGGGTTTTAATTGTTTTAGACATTTTCGAACAATGTGTATTTAGTTAACCCCTAGACTTGGAAAAACACCTCTCCAAACCCCCTTCAAACTAAAAACACCTCTCCAAACCCCCTTCAAACTAAAAACACCTCTCCAAACCCCCTTCAAACTAAAAAAAACGTTCCCCAGACCCCTTTCAAGCTAAATATGTACATTTTTCGGTAGAAAAATTTTCCGGCCAAAGGCCGGTTTCTCCCAAATTGCAGGCTCGCTATCGCTCGCCCAGGAAAAATCGACACCTTATTGGGTTTAAGCAACATATAATCGCCAAACTAATGAGGTGAAACGTCTTAACTATACCCTGTTTCTTTTCAACGTGACGGTAAATTGCAAAATCGCCACCCAAGAAACCCAAGACCCTTTAGCCCCCCACCTGCCATCCAAAGACACCACTCGTGACGTCAGCATAACCCGCCTAATGTGAAGGGTATTAGTAGGTGGGGGTATTCATTAGTCTTGTTTATTGGAGTGAGACAGGGACAAGGTGGCCGAGAGTAGCCTTAGACTTAGCACATGGTGGCTGGACAACTTGCTACTGTGACGCCATTTTGTAGGAGTAGAAAACAGGGTTGATGTTATTATTAATTGTTTGTATTATTAATGAACTGGCAAACCATAATTACTGTCATGTTACCTGTACTGACCTCAAAGTTGATTAATAAGGATACCTTCCTACTTAAGACAGGTTATTCAATGTGTATAAACAGGTAGTATTTTTTTTTTCTATGTGAGTGAGGGAGACAAAAGGCAGAGCTGCCTGTAGCGAGTGCCTCCCCCATAGTTGAAAGTAGTGCTTGTTTATGCGTATGTATGAGGGACAAAAATAAAATAAAAAAATAAAAAAACACACAATTATATCACAGACATTATAGCTTAAAGACGTGACCAATGTTGATACACAAACAAACAACGATATGTAAACACAAACAAACAACGATATGTAAACACAAACAAACAACGATATGTAAACACAAACAAAAAGTTAGCGGATAAAAAAAAACAAGGAAATAGAAAAATACAAAGACATAAGCCACAAAAACAACACATATATATTATATACTGTATATATACTGTATATATATATATATATATAGAGAGAGAGAGAGAGAGAGAGAGAGAGAGAGATCATCATCACCAATTGTCTAAGCCTCTATACACCACAGGGACGGTATAGAGAGTCCTTACCTAAGAGACGGATCCCCTTGGTGAGGTCTAGTTTTTGCCTCCCTCCCTCCCCCCCCCCCCCCCAGAACTTACAGTGACACTTTAAGCTAGTATCACACGAGAGCTTTTAAAGTCAACATTCGATAATCAACATTTTTCTGGCAGCATTTCTGGGATATTTTGCACTGGTATCGGCAACTAGACTGAATGTAGATTAATTAATTATTATGTTTTTTTTACACCAGCCAACTTCACATCTAAACTCAATTAATGAAATCAACAAATACATGTGGTTCTCCGAGGAATAAGAATGACATAAAAAGTCGACCTCATTAGCTGCCAGGTGATAAATGTTGAGGGAAAAAGTGCTCGTGTGATACCGGCATTACTCTCGTCCGTGTTACCCACCATCATCACTATACCCTGTTCCAAAGACGCTGGCCAACACTCTTCAACACTAAGGGGGGATGGGCGTATTTATTGGCTGATTTATATATATTTTTAGTTTCCTCCTTAGACCTCCAAACAAGCTAAAAAAACAAAAAAACAAAACCTATCCAAGACGTTCATTCAAGATAAATTTGTACATTTTTCGATAGGAAAATGTTCCGGCCGAAGGCCGGTTCCTTTTAAATTATAGGCTCGCTATCGCTCGCCAGGAAAAAATCGACACCTAAATGACACGAAAAGTCTTAATATTGACCAACACATAGGGCGAAAGGTCTTAAACTCGCCAAACTAATCAACCAAACGTCTTAAAATCTGAAAACTAATGGGGTTAAACATGCATGAGGAAGAAGGGGGATCTGAAAAGTGCCTCATCTCCCCTTAACTCCTAAAACTCACAATCGACTAGAGTAATGGAGGTTAGAGGTTACGAATCATGACCCACCTAAATTGAACGGACTATAGCTGTTTCTATTAGGCATTTAGCTATCTGTGTGCCTGGTTATATATCTATCTATCTATATTGCTGTCTATATATCTATCCATCATCTTCTATAATGACATTTTACTATCGTGTATTATTATTTATGTCTGTTGAGTAGTTACCTCTCTCTCTCTCTCCTCTCTCTCTCTCTCTCTCTCTCTCTCTCTCTCTCTCTCTCTCTCTCTCTCTCTCTCTCTCTCTCTCTGCGTATATACCGTCTAGTCACCAGCCCCACCCCTTAAAATCGGCTTTCACACAGTATATCGTTCACTCTCCTCCTCTCCAAACGATGGGAAAGGGCGGATGGGAAGAAACGAAGCACTGTGGGAATGCTCTAGATACAGCCTTGCAGATTCTAATGTAAAGGTCAAAACTGAGGATGACGGAGAGAGAGAGAGAGAGAGAGAGAGAGAGAGAGAGAGAGAGAGAGAGAGAGAGAGAGAGAGAGAGAGAGAGAGAGAGAGAGAGAGAGAGAAATTCCGATAATTGCATTTTATCAACGTTACCAGATCCATAAGACCACGAGTCATTTGATCTAAACCTTGATTACTAAGCTGTGGCAACATTTAAGCAACGAAATATGATACTAATAGTTATGAAACAAAATTGAGGTATTCAAAGGCAATTTTATTACAGCTATCAACAAAATTGGGAACACAAATGGCCGTATATTTAGCCTTACTTTATATAAACACAGTAAAGTTATATAAACAATCCATTCTCTAATTAAACACAATAATGTTATGTTAACCATCCGTTCTCTCTGACCATCCCCAAGCAACCTCGTAAGGATCTATGGAACGCCCGGTATTCAAAGCGCAGGTCAGGTCAGGTGGCTCTAGTAAAGTAGGAGAGTCGAGAGTTTTGGATAGAGGAAGAATAAGTTGAGAAATGGGAAGTACAATCGCGCTAATAAGTGATGTCTCGGCACCAAGAATGTTTTGATCAATAATTGGTATCAGTACTATCTAAGCTTCATTTCTTCATATTGTGTGAAATATACAAACATGTTCCTACACTTACCCACCCTATCCAACATCTGACAGGCATTAATACAGCACAGAGCAAGCCAAACGTAATGACAGCTAGAACGTGACTTATTAGCGCGACCGTACAGTAAAAGATAAAAACGCTCAATGGACAGACCAGAAGGATATATTGGGTTTAACTGGTCCCTCACTTTTTGTCCCGGTGGCTAAGTTGGTTGCTGGCCTTGCTGGGAAAAGATTATATAACATTAAACCTTGCTACCGTGCCTACCAAAACACGCGAGATGAAGGTTTGGAGGTAGCGGGTAATATCTCTTTTAGTTTCGTATTGCAACGCTATTATTGTATTAGTAGTACCGGAAATAGTAATGTGTTTTAGTAAATATGTGTTGGTGTAGGAAAACTTTGATCTAGAATTGATATTACATTACGTATTTTCATTCGAGTATACTGTGTGTGTGTGTGTGTGTGTGTGTGTGTGTGTGTGTGTGTGTACCGGTATGTTTATTTGTATTCTCTTGATTGATGCCACAGTAACCATATTAAAGTACAAACATCCGAGCGACCTTTCATCATCTTCGTTTCCTGTTGTGATTACGTCAGAACATAACACTTACTTTCCTATGTCATAACACCTTAACACTGGGGTACTATACACAATAACTACGTGCTCCTTTAGTTACAGTATATTGTTTAAATTAAATACATGGGTACAGCTGTTGTTAACCCCTTCACCACCATGACGTATTTGTCATCCTATCCTGGTTACCATTAGACGATTTTGTTTTAGTTTGTAATCAACCTCTAGGACTCAGGTGGGTAAATACGATCTCAACAAACCCTCTTAATAACACAGATCCTTCTTAAACTGCATAACATCATCAAATATTATCCAGAATCAAAGGTAAAAAGGCGTCATGGTACTGAAGGGGTTGAAAGCCTATCCACACAGAAAAAAAAACACAGAAATACATGCCGGTAATAATATTTTGCATAATACAAAATTACTGGCTACTAGTCTCTGCTCCACATACAGTCGATTCGCCCATTTCCAATCTAATATGGTTAATGCCGGAAGGATAATGTCAATACCATATAAAACCAACACAAGAAACCGAGCGATAATTTATGAAACTAATAATCTACGTCTATACAGTTCGCTCATTAAGTCGAAGGTTGTTGTTGTGGTTTTGATTACTTATGTAGCCGTTGATATAAAGGTCACGAATTTGCCACATCCCTCCAGCTCTTCCTGTGTTGCTCAAGCCTACTGTATACTCTTTTTGCCCACCTTGGGAATGGTCTCTTAAAGCTTCGCCCTCCTCAAGAAGAACCGATAATAAATGCAATAGGGCATTAACTATCTAAACTAATCTTTTGAATATTATAGGGCATTTTTTTACCTGCGCAAACTCTATTGCTAGCCAGAAAAATAGGACAAAATCGTCAAGTGTGGCATAATAATCACGAAAGCCACACCCCCCGCCACCTCTTCCTTGTGTTGCTTAGCCTATGCTCTGTTTCGGCCTTCTTCCGCCAACTGACAACCTTTGAACTTCTAGTCTATGAAGGACGACCGTCACCTCTTGTTCTAGTTTACTCACTGCCGCCTCACTCATCAATAATTAACTATACTGTACTCTGTCCACCGTCAGTAGGCAAATGTTACCTCTCATTCTAGTTTATCTGTTACTGCCACTTCACAGGCAAAGAGGTAACTAGGCTGTTTGCAACCTATACATAGGTAATTGATATTATATAAGTCCTCAGCTTCTTATTTCTTATTGCCATAGACGGAGACTTGTGTACAGTTGCTTTCAAAAGTATCTTAACTACAACCGTATTTAGCTAGTAATTCTTATATATATCGCTGCCTATAGCTATAACTTGCTCATAGCCTAAAAATCGCAAATGGTTAATTCTAGCGTCCCTACAAGTCTCTCCTCTCGGCCAAAAACCCCCGAAGAGGATCTTTGAACTTTAGCTGAGGCAGGTGGAGTAGGTGGCTATAAGGACCCACTTGTTGGGGTTTTTATGTAAGCTAGGCCCCCCCCCCCCTCCGGCTACCCCACCCCCCCTCCCCCTCCCATCCCCCGCCACCGCCGCCACCGTAGCTAGAATTTAGGCAACCTTGGGATCTGGCTGGCCTGAAACCTCAACAACACGATCGCATATCCTTAGTAGCATTATCCTATCGGTATTAGATTTCGCCATATTGTCACCGTGCCACATATTATTATCCTTAGATCTATACCTTCACTACACAAATTACAAAATGCCAACTATACAATCATGATTTTCCCTTATCACCATTAACACCATCAGACTTCATCAGACTTCACCATCAACATCGACACCACTACCTCCACTAACAGATGTTAACGTCACCACCAATAATACTAACGCTACCTTCATATCTCAACCCCACTATCATCACTACTACTATCACCACCGCCATACCCATCACCACTACTACCATCACCACCATCACTAAGCAAACCACCACTATCACCACCAACCAACCTCGCCAACATTAACTACCACCGCTACCACTATCACCAGTGTCCCTACTACCACTATCACCAACACCACCACAAACACCATCACTATCACCACCACAAACAACACTACTACCACCATCACTATCACCGCTACCATACCTCATCACTACTATCACCACCATCACAACTACAGTACCCAAATTATATAAGTAAGGGACCAAGTACTGGATAATTAATTTTTTCAGCTCGATGAAGGTTTATGGAGCAAACTACTACAAATAACTATTTACATAAACTACTACAAATAATAATAGTAAGAAAAATAACTATTTACATAAAAAACCCTCCCCTTAAACTGGACAAGATGGATCGCGATAGGAACATTCAGGGTCATTCCACTACAAAAGGGCCTTCCTAAATGGGTTGAAATAGGATGTCGGTAATTGAAAGAGATTTAATGGATTGATAGTGTTAAATGTAGTAGAAATGATTAGGGAACAGGCGGAAGTTACATTGACTATAATTTATATTCTATTATTCATATATTGGATTAGGTAGACAGCATAATTATATACTTCCTGAGGTACGATATAACACATCATGACACAGTATGGAACAATATAACGCAACATAGCATGGTGCAACTCAACATGACACGATATAACACAACATGACACAGTATGGAACAATATAACGCAACATAGCATGGTGCAACTCAACATGACACGATATAATACAGATCACTTTATACTTGAGACTTAATACCATGATTCTAATAACGATAAAGAAATATAATTAAAATCCCTTCATAATAAAAAACAAAATCATTATGAAACAGACAACTATAAAACATAAAAAAAAAAAAAAAAAAAACATTAATTAAAACTACTGCGGTCTGTGATAAGATACCCTGTCGATCTTCTTCTACCGTTTAGAGACAGTGAAGGCCTCCCTGGATATATGATATACTGGTTCATATAACTCACTCTAGCAACCGGGATTAGTACTTGGGTTAGGAGAGATCTTGCTGATTAAAATTGATTAGTGTTAGCCAAAATATTATATAATTACAACATATTATTTAACAGGAATTCATTTTAGAACTCACTCTACCAACCGGGATTAGTACTTGGGTTAGGTGAGGTCTTGCTGATTAAAGTTGAATAGTGTTAGCCAAAATATTACTGTGTTGGTGGTGTAATGGTTTACATACTTATGTTCTGGGTGTGGTGTCCCGAGTTCGAATCCCGGGAGGACCTTCCATTGATTTATTCAAGTGCATTGGGGTTTGTAATTGATGATTAATGTTATGAACGGGGAGTTACATAATTAAAACATATTATTTTACAGGAGTTCCTCGAATTCATTTTAAGCCCATTCTAATGCCAATAAATCGCCTAACAACAGTCAGGATAACAACAGTCAGGATAACAACAGTCAGGATAACAACAGTCAGGATAACAACAGTCAGGATAACAACAGTCAGGATAACAACAGTCAGGATAACAACAGTCAGGATAACAACAGTCAGGATAACAAGTCAGGATAACAACAGTCAGGATAACAACAGTCAGGATAACAACAGTCAGGATAACAACAGTCAGGATAAATTGACATAATAAAAGACAGTTAATAATTATTAGTGTGTAATGTCATTATCTGTGTGTGTGTGTGTGTGTGTGTGTGTGTGTGTGTGTGTGTGTAGAAACGTGCGTGTGTGAGTAGGAGTAAGTGTGCATGCGTGGGTGCGTGTTTATGTGTCATCTCACTGTGTGCTTGTCTCTGTAGCCTATGTGTGGGCCGAATATGTATTGTATTTATGTATATATGTGTGAGTGTGTGTGTGTGTGTGTACATTTGCGTTGTGTATTTATGTGTGAATGTTTGGGAGTGTGTGAAGGACTATTAAACGAACGAACGCCATTCTTCAGGACTAATATGAAGCCTGTCTAGGTAGAGTAAGGTGACACTAGGTGATCGAATATGGGGAGAGTGAAAGCTCTCCCCTACCATACACAAGGTTGAATTTTGGGGGTATGGGGGGGGGGGGGGGTAGTAGGGGGGAAAGGGGGCTAATCAACATACCCATAATCAACATACCCATAATCAACATACCCATAATTAACATACCCATAATTAACATACCCATAATTAACATACCCATAATTAACATACCCATAATTAACATACCCATAATCAACATACCCATAATCAACATACCCATAATTAACATACCCATAATTAACATACCCATAATTAACATACCCATAATTAAATATAAGTCAGGTGGGTTGAGGAATCGTTTATTTAATGTACGGCTGAGTCCTCGGTTACTTTAGCCTGTTTCATGGATAAGTAAAGTACATGAGAGATAGAGAGGTAGATTAGAGAGATAGTGGGCCTTAATTAACATACCCATAGTTAAATTAGAGTCAGGAGGTTAATGTGTCTTGTTATTTAATGTTTGTTGATTTTTGGTCACGGTTGAGATGTCATGTATTTAATATATTGTTCTCACGATGGTTTTCAGAACAAAGGGTGGTCCCAAAACACCCGTTCAGCACCAGCTAGGGTTAAGTTTCTAAAGGCCCCTAGTCGTCGGAAATGTCACGGCCGATCCGCGCTCACCCAAAAAGTAGTCTAGTAGGCTGGTTAGTGTGAGAGAGAGAGAGAGTGAGAGTGCATTCCCAGTTAAGGAGGCGCGATAATAATGAGCTTAGCTCGCATTGCGTGGATTCCCCTTGACGAACAAGTAGCTGAGTGAGTAACACACACACAAAACACTAATCGACATATTGGCAAACATAGCTCAGTGTAATCGGTGGTTTAGATCATTAGATAAACACACTATCGGCATCAATTCAGTTTCAGATTACCAAAGCCCTCTAATTCATCGTAATGTCTGTAATCTTGACGGACGGCGGGGCTGGGGTACGAGAGAGATTTATCACCGCTATAAATCTTTGAAAGGCGTCGGCGATGAGTTTATAGCTTATTACCCTTTCCACTGCGATGGCGTCATTTATATATTTGTTCTGGGTGACGAGTATCTATAATTGTACATATACGATATGTGGGTTTGAACAAAACATAAAAATACAAACAAATTTAAATTTCTATGAAAACATTCCACACTGATATTTGGTATTGATAAATACGCTCAATGTAATGAAATAGAAGCGATATTAAACGAGTTATTCCGTGCCATTGGTTATGAGTAAAACTGTTCATGCATTACAAGACTGGTATGTTCTCTCTCTCTCTCTCTCTCTCTCTCTCTCTCTCTCTCTCTCTCTCTCTCTCTCTCTCTCTCTCTCTCTCTCTCCTACGTACTCTCAATATGCCATCTAGTCTTCCAAAACAAATCTCTCTGCCAGAAATTATCTTACGCTTTATTTCCCAACTCCCTCAGCTTCACACCAACATCAACTTTTTATTTCCAACTCACCTCTGCCATTTCTCAGTCACGGGCGCTAGTAGAGTGGCAACAGTATTAATTGACCTATCTTGCCCAGGTGAGGTAGTGTCATTAGCGAAAGGTTAGCTGTTGGGCGCGTACTGCCAGGTGCTCGAGGCGATTTCTTACCCCATTCGAGTTTCTCCGATAATAATTGTAGGCATTATTTTATTCTCTAGCTTTTGAGTGATGGTATATTGGGGTGATTTAATTCTATATTTTGAATTAAGGTGGTGCTAAGTCACGGCTATAATCAGTATAGAGTTAAGGTTGGCCGCCACAACTTTATTCTTTGAATCACCCATGAAATAGCCAATTAATAATTACATTATTTCCACTTTGGCATTTGCGCACTGTAACAACAATAGGTAAAAGAATTAGACCTCTCAGCAATGTCACGAATAGGGAAACGCAATTATTATACCCTAGTGCAGAAGATAACCTAATAACCCCAACATAAAACACGGTTGAACATGTTACTAATAGTTGTGTTTTTTCTTCTTCCGCAGTGAGAGCGAGATCAGTGGAAACAGCGCTCTGGTATCGCCGGTCCAGAGTCGCCGCAGAGTGGCACATGGTCTGCCGCAGCACCCGCATCGCCGTAGGAAGGTGAGCGCGCCCCCGGAGTTGCAGCCGCACCTGGGCTCCCCAGTTCAGCCCAGTAACGCCCATTACGCCCTACACCACGCCATCACACAGGGCACGGGCGGCGCGAATCCCGACCATCACGGCGACGGTATCATCAAACATTCTTCCTCCGCCAACACCGAGTTCATCTTAAACCTCCCGCCTCAGACACAACGTGAGTATAGGGACACCAACCCGAAGGGGGGTTGACAAACACACTCAAAAGCGACGGACATTTCCTAAGTTGATCATGTCTAGCTAATAATCGTTGGGGGGACATTGTTAGCCTAAAAATAATAAACTGTTACACATTAGCAGACATAGGCATGCTTGTCTGTTGTATTAAATTCAGTTGTCTCACATCTACAGGGTTCATATTTGTCAAACGTGTCTAATAAATTATATGTCCGTGGCTGCATCATGGCAGCTGTGCAGTCAGTCACTTCTTCAACTGTAACTAATAGTATTTCACATAATGAAACTCTGTGACATGCTACGATGGCTTCACAAATGATATCTCTACATGAACATCATGCAGATCTTTGATAAATGTATACTAAGCAGGATGCTTGTTATATACAACAGTTTACATAATAGGAGTATTTTGCTGATTTGTGTATTTTGTATTGACAGTGACAGCGGGGTTCTACAGCGGCTCAGACTCAGGTGTACCGTCCGAGTATTCCTCGTGGGCCGCACCTGTGGCCAGAGTACACCGACGTGACGTCTCCCCTCTCGAGTCTACCTTTTCACCCTCGGCTTCCATCGACGACCTCGCAAGCCAACGCCAGACTACCGAACGACAAGAGGGCGCCACATTCTATCAGTCCGACTCCGATTGTGAGGTAAGAACAAGGCTTTTCTTGATTAATGTTTTGTCTTTCTATGTGTATGAATGAGACAAAAGGCAGGCTGCTTGTTGTAACGAGTGTTCATTGTTGCATATATGAAGGTAGTTTTATTATTGTAATGCCAATTAACATAAGGATTGCACTTTTTTCACTAAATGTTGCCTATTGTCCACCTAATCTATTTATATATAAAAACCAGGTATTTCTCATAGCTAGAAGAAAAATGGTGATTCAATTTTTACTGATTTATCCACTTTGTTTGCAGAGTTTGGACGACATTCAGTCACCTCGTGATTTAAGGAAGTCTGGTACGGCCGGTGGGATGAACAACCCAGCCTACACTCACACGGAGGGCAACCATGTGGTCCTCCCCGTTAATTCCCCTCCCCCTCTAGTTCGCGTACCAACAGAACCCGTTATAACCTCACCTGCCCCCTCAATGGCTGGTCTCCCCAGCCAAGGCCGCAGACACAGCCACAGCATGGTACTACAGCTCAACCTTCAAGGTGCACCGCCACCCATGCCAGGATTAACAGCCGGTCCCAGCAACAGTAGTGGTCGGTCAGTGTCTATGGTATCACTGACGGGACAGCAACAAGTACCCAACATGTACCCCAACCTTCATAACGACAGTCAATCCATCTACAGTGAAGTAGGTTACAACCATGCTCCTACTTATCAACCAATGCAAGCTCAACAAACCGCACCAACCGGCGTAGGAGTCCAGGTGAGGGATGGTCAACATATCCAAAACCACAGCCACAGCAACGATTCAAATGCCATTACCCATGTCGATCCCCACGATCATGATATACCTCAGCCTTCAGAAGAGGGAGAGAAGCAGACATGGTTCCAGGAAACCTTGACTAACAACATGAGCATCATCTATGCAGTATTCTTAGTGACACTTGGTCTTGTCATCTACTTGGCCGATACCTTCAGTGGCCATGATTCTGCAATGGCTGAGGGATTCAACGTGTTCCTCATCGTGGTTCAGTTATTATGGCTCTTCTCGGTTCATTTGGATGTGCGCCGCTACGTCAGTCTCATCTCCCGTGCATTAGACGAGGCCAAAATTAGACAAGATAACAAAGACGATCAGGTGCAGCTGGAACCCACAGGTGACGGACAGTACCAACTAAGATTCAACGTACCAGAAGCCCCTCGTACCATCCCTCAGCACTACGGCTTCACCTCCGGCAGGCATGGAGGCTCACTCTACCTCAAGATTGGTGCCACTGGTAAGTACGACTGTCATTCATAGTAATTCACATCGTCATTTCAGTGCTTGTGAGTTTACCATAATGTAGTAGTTTATAAAAATTACTAAAATTATGAAAGAATTTCATAAATCAAATACATACATTGGAAAGAAAGAGTGCCCTATGCATTCTTGATTCCATTGATTTCAACATAGGACATTAAATCATTCTTATGCATAAAGTTGCACTGAAAGTAGACCTAACCAAAGTTCTTCCTTGTTCCTACAGTGTTCTGCTTGGGGTACCTCATTCACACAGGGCTGAACTTGGGTCAAAAGATCTTGTACCTGACCGAGGATGATGAGGCCTATGACGACTGCACGTGTACCACCGACGTCGTCATGTCCGTCCTCATGCCAGTCTATGCCTTCTATCAGCTCTTCTTTATCTTCAAATACTCCAATGTAAGTTTTGGGACGTGTTTTATATTCTTTAATATGGGGAGACGTTTTATAGTTTATTCTGGTTAATATTAAACATGTTTTATTCATCTTAGAAATTATCTGTAGAAATTAAAGTGTATGAACTATCACAATTAGATTGTTTACTCATTCAGAATCTTCCTAAACTACATCAAATCATTTAAATATAACAACAATTAAATTTTAAAAATCACCCATAGTGAAAGGGCCAAGGGTAACAAAGTTGTATAGGCCTATTTGTAAAAAATATGCACTATATATAATATCATATTATTCTATAATATACCTTATGGTGAAGTACCGGTAATATGGAACTAATTTACGTGTTTTCTTCTTTTACAGCTAATTATCAACCGACGCCTTGCCCTAGCCAAATTTGGCATCATGCACTGCATAGGTGCCTCACTTTGCTTCTGGGTCTACACTATCCTCCAGGAAACTCTACAAGCCATCTTCATGAAGAAAAAAGATTACGATGACATTGGCAGTTCATCAGAACCTTATCCCAAAGCAGCCATGTTGAAGATGTCTGAAGATGATGACTCAGAGGAGATGGAAGATGAGGACATACTTAGTTATGCTGGTAGGAAGCTAGCCTCCTCAGCAGTCTCGACTTGGTCTATCAACTATGGGTGTGAGAAGGACACTGAACTATCCGACATGATTAACACCACGACGCCATATCTTTACCCCTTCAGTATTGAATTTAACATCCTTATGGTGGGTCTATGGATCTTGCTATGGGAGAACATCGGCAAGTTTGAGCGTCACACTCACATCCCTTCAGTAGAAGTAACCTATGAGGAGGACAACAGCCGAACCCTAACATCTAACCTCATCATCTATGTTGACTGCCACGCCTCCAACCGTGGTCTCTTTGCTGGTCTTCTCATGACCGTGGCTACAGTCATCTCCATCATTCTGTACTTCATCTTCTCAGCATCTGAAGGAACCAAGGATCTGGGCTCTATTGTAAACAGTCTCAGTGAGATCATCCTACTGACGTGTATGTTGATCACCGCCTTCATCTCTTATAACTCGATACGAGTGCTGGATGTCATCAAGCAAGGGGTCAGTTCTGTAGATGATATTCTTCTCTATGTATGCCTTCCTTGTATCTTCTTGTATGCCTTCCTGAGCATGGTGCCCTCCATCAACGACAATAACTACCTCTCCGTGGCTGTATCCATTCTGCAAGTGTCTCAAGTCATCCTCCAGACAACCCTGATTTGCGACGGACTAAGGCGATGCTCCAACTCCTCAACGTTGCAGCACAAGAAGCCCGGACGAGAGGTCATTACTTACCTCGTCGTCACCAACGTGGCTATGTGGCTTCTTCAAACCTTCGAGATTAAGAGCTCTGAGGGCAACTCTCCAAACTATGAATTTTATGGCAAGGTAAGAAGCTATAGCTTTTCTATATATTATTATAAATAACTGGGTCATATTCAGTCACTACAAGAAAAATGTATTCAATATCAGCAATACTAGCCTAAGATAATGTACCATATCTTCTCACTAAAAATATACTAGATATTAAATTTTGCAAACAAAAAGACACCACTTACAATACATTAAGTACGGTTTATGAGCATGATAATTATATTTTGCAGTAACACTGAAAATCACCACATAACATATTTAATCTGACAAAATTTATTATTTTGCTTTCAGGAACTGTGGACTCTACTTTCACATTTGACGTTGCCGCTAGCGCTCTTCTACCGCTTCCACTCCTCCGTGTGTCTGGCTGATATGTGGAAGGCTTCCTATGAGGCGGAAGAGCCACACTAAGAAGAGCCTCCCTTGTTCTTCTCCTACGAGGCTCCACTTAAATGTCCTGTGATTACCTGCGTCGCTTCCTTTACATCACTCCCATCCTGTCTCCTACACTTTATTACCTCCTATTCAACTACAGTCCCTTCCAACCTTCCTATCCCTCAATCCTTCCTCCTACACTTTGTTACCTCCTATTCAACTACAGTCCCTTCCAACCTTCCTACCCCTCAATCCTTCCTCCTACACTTTGTTACCTCCTATTCAACTCCAGTCCCTTCCAACCTTCCTATCCCTCAATCCTTCCCTTGCTGTCCTCCTCCTCAATCCTCCACACTGGCCTGAGCTACAACACTCCAGCGAGGACCCACGATGGAAGAAGATGGCTGAGGAGGCCTTGTTTTCTCTCTAGCGTCGCAGGTAGTACGATCATGGGACAGGTCACGTGCGCTACACTAGCGTCCTGTACATAGATCACTCCACCAGCCCTCCCTCTCGCTCTCTCTCTCGCTCCCTCACGCTCCCACCACTGAACTAGCCTCGCAAAGGGGCAGATGCAAATTCAAGCCACACCTCGGAGAAGAAGGACCACTAAGCCCTACGTTCCAAGAGAGACCAGTCCCATTCCCGCAATCTAATGTACTGGTTCATTACCTCTTAAACTGAAGCACGGAGAGCTTTCATAAATTCCAAGTTCTTTGTTGATGGAAAAGTTCTGAAGTTGCTGATATATCAATAGTTTGTGTCAAATTGAACTGATAATTCACTTATTTTCCTACCATGAAGCTTTTGACGTGTAAGAACAAAATGAAGATGAGGAAAAGAAGCTAGTTAATATAAATTATTCTAATTAATGTGAAATGTAAGGTTTTGATAATAATTACTGCCTTTGTATATCAGAACTCACTCAGATTAGGACATAGAAAAACAAATTGTAAACTTAGTTAAACCAAAGACATTACTGCAAAATATTTTTAGATTATCCTTGGAGGATTTAGTGACGTAAATAATTACTAGAAAGATTTGTGCATAGCTACATATACTGTATATCTAAAAGCTATCAAAATACCATATATACCTATGACAAAATAAGATAAAAAAAAGAATGTGTATCTGATCATACTGATGTAGACGCTTCGAATTTTGAAAAGTAATGAGTGTGCATCGGATGACATTAAGCAGAAGTATCCCATGTTTGATAATATTTCACTATAGAGGAGTGGGGTGTAGCGTCGAGGGGGGCGAGAGTCTAGACCATGGCCCCCCCTCACCCCTTAACTGTATATACCTTATGATTGTATATGATTGATCTATGAATTGATTGATTATGAATTTATGATTGACCCCTTCTCCCCTCGGTGCCATGACGCCCTCATTGCTCATCTCCCTGTATTTATGATGCCATACAACTGTAGATAATCGAACCCTTCCTCAAGCTAAGTGATAAACTGGTCAGGTCGATGCCAGAAACAGCTCGGGAAAGATGTCCTCCGTTAGTCCGGCCCGTGTATGAACCCAATTGAAACGCGAAATGGTGAATTAAGAGACGATACGATTTAGTTATCAATCCAACTTTATTTCGTATTAAATAAATAATACATATGCCGCTGTGCACATCAACATACAACAGTCTAACTTGGTCTGTAGTTTAATGAACACATTCTTAGACTTTACTTTAGTGAAACACGACACACTGATTAACGAAATAACTAGAAAAAAAACCAAGTCTTAAAAAAAATAGGCCTTTATCCAGTTGCTTTCCATAAATTAGTACCCAGTTCCTTAGTATTAGCTCAACACGGCATAAACAACACCTTTCACACACGTTTAAGGGGGTAGTACTCATTTGTATGGACCCCCTTCTCCCTCATGTTTAGCACATTAGTTTTGAGGTTTTAAGAAGTTTGTTCCGTTAGTTTGGCGATTTTGAGACCTTTCGCCTCATATTTATGTCAATATTAAGACCTTTCGTGCCCTTTAGGTGTCGATTTTTTCTTGGCGAGCGGCAGCGAGCCTCTAATTTTAGAAGGAACCGGCCTTCGGCCAGAACATTTTTCTACCGAAAAATTTACAAATTTATCTTGAAAGTGGGTCTAGGGACAGTTTTTCTAAGCCTGATGGTGGTCTAGCGAGGAAACTCAAAAATAAATTAATAAATAAATATATAGACCAAACCCAAGCACTACCCCCTTAAGAATACGGCCGTAAGATTCACCGGTGCAATAGTCTCAGGGTTGATACACGCGGACATAAGGATGGACCGGATAGCTTCTTCCCCAACTGTGCGCCCCGACTGCTGTGCTCCCGCGAGATACGGGTCGGGGCGGCGGCGGCGACTCAACGCAACCTTGTGATATGTAAATGTTCTGGAGGCGTGAAACTATATTATTATTTTGGAGTATTTGATAGATTTTTTCAGGTGACTAAGGCTGTTTGGCTGGCCTCAAGGTCGGGCATTACCTCTCAAAGTGCTGTGTACATTGTGTACTTTATGTATCGTTTAAGTTATAAGTCTTCAGTACAAGTGATTTACTGCAGAAATTATATTGTACTTATGATATATAAAATAATGATTTCTAAAACTTGTATGAATATTCCTTCTCGTTTTGTTAAGGGAGTGGTAATCGCTTTTTCTGGACGCCCTTCTCCCTCATGTATAGCATATTAGTTTTGAAGTATTAAGACGTTCGTTTCGTTAGTTTGGCGATTTTGAGACCTTTCTCCTCAGTTTGTTATCAATATTAAGACCTTTCGTGCCCTTTGGGTGTCTATTTTTTCCTGGCGAGCGAAAGCGAGCCTCTAATTATAGAAGGAACCGGCCTTCGGCTGGCATATTTTTCTACCGATAAATGTACACATTTTTCTTGAAAGGGGGTCTAGGGTTTTTTTTTTAAAGTTTGATGGAGGTCTAGTGAGGAAACTAAAAATAAATAAATTAGTAAATAAAGGAGACTGCAGGATTACTACAGGTAGCCTACGCCATAATAAACAACAAGGGCCACATTGCAGCAATGAAGCGTGCCATTTATGCAAGTTTAGAGCACTGTACAAGCACTGATGAGAACCCTCGCCATCATCTGTGCCTTGAAGGGCCTCACTTCATGGTGCTTTTACAACAAAATCGTTGTAGAAGGGAAACATGTGAAGGGTCCTGTTGGCAGCCATGCTGTACATGTGCACCATCCCCAAATCAAGGATGATCTATGTGAACTCTATAAAAGACTCGCCACTGATGAGCTCCTATCACGTTGTACTGTTCTTACTCAAAATGCAAATGAGTGCCTGAATGCCGTCATGTGATGAAAAGCATCATATAATGTCTTTTATAACCGCAACAGACTGCAACACCTTACTGGGAAAGGGATTGCATAATTCAATGAGGAATACTCCAAATTAATGCCCAGGCTTCGAAATTATTGGCCCTATTGGACAAGGAGTTGCAAGCAAACTTGATAAGAGAGGAATGGAGAAAAGGATAGAGAAGAAAGAAGAGAAAAGAACAACAAGAGTTAAAGTCTTGGCTGATGAAACGAAGAAGAGGGCAGAATAATGTGCTACCTATGAATCAGCTGGAGGTTTCTAGGTATAGTCTAGTCCCGGGTAGAAGTAGCATGACGAGAAAATAGAAGAAACCCTTCCCTGGCTAAACTAAACCCCTTTTGTAATGACTCAGCTACTTCCATGATCCTCCAGGGGTGAGATGAGTAAAACTTGTCAGTAAAGGTCTTAATATACTCTCTCTCTCTATATATATATATATATATATACTTTGAGAAATAAATAATGTGTTATCGTGACAAGAGAGCTAAGTGTGTAATTATCTTAGCTACCCCTTTATGGTAGTAGTTTTCTATGAAGCTCTAAGAGAAAACGTACCACTGGATGTATTATAATTTGGGGGTAAACATTCGTATATATTGCTCATGGCCTAGGCTAGGCCCTAGGGTGTTGTAAACAAACGTAAGAAGTAAAATTCTATCTATCTACGGTATATCTATCTATCTATGTATCTATCTATCTCTCAATATACCGGTATATATACAGGTTATAATGGCGGGAAGGATGAAGGGTGCGGGCATAGCCCTCTCTCTATGTATCATCCTTCTCAACATCCAGAGGGGCTGTGCTGATATACAGGTGCAGAGGGGACCGGTAGTGTACCAGGTCAACACTAAACAAGTATTGAGGGACCTCGTCACACAGAAATCACACACGAGTGAAATTTTCGTCACCATTCCTGCCTGGTCTATTTCATATATCGGGAAGACTGGGCAAATACTCTGGCACAACCTCGCTACAACACCTATTGTGCTACACTCTAATTAGCTGCGGAGATGTAGAGACCAACCCCGGCCCTAGTTCAACGTTGAAGAAACCTCACCACCAAACAAGTAAGGCAGACACCGACATTTCAACAGTCCCTAGCAGTAAAATTCGTTATAACAAACTGGGCCAGCAGGCACCCAAGTCTCCCGTCACGCTCCAACTCACAACCAAGACCGCAGGGCAACCGCCAGCACAGTGCCAACATTCTACCTACTCAACATTACCCTCAACTGTATCATCACTACCACAGATATCGGTGACCCAAGTAACACAACATGCAACCAGAACACCCAAACAAACAGGAAGCTCTAGCAAACACATCGACAATGAAGTAACAGCAACAACGGCCAAGAACAAGGACATAAAACAACAAATACAGGTAGGGGTGGGAGGGGGGCAAGGGGGAGCCACAACCTGTCCTCATCTCACGCGCTCACACACCATCAGCCGCTCACGGCGCACAGCTGATCACCACACCGCCAGACGTACGATGAACAGTAACAGGAAAATATGTATAGTGTGCGATATTGGATTCAACAAAAGGAGTACAACGTCACAATGTAGTAGTTGTAATGAAACAGTACACGATCGATGTACTTTCGTTACTAGCAGAAAAGAAGTGGAATGCGATAAATGTAGGGAAATAGCTATTAACCTGACAAGCGCGATATAGATGTAGGTGCTAGGGTAGTTATTTGTGCATTTCTAGCCCTGGATTCTGACAGAATTCGTTATATTTACAATATAAACCATTATTTGTTTTCGGTATGCTTTTATTTTACATATATGATGTATATATGAACCTTCAAGAGTGCTAAAATAAGTGGGAAAAGCATTTGGGTGGTGAAAAACGAAGATATTGGCCACCCGGTCATAATCTCAGGCGAGAGAGAGAGACAGGCAGCCTTCCCCTCTCGCTGTCTGGGAGTCAACTGAGGAGAGCGGGGCGGTGTGTGCCGGTGTCTGGGTGTTGCATAACGATCTTTTATGCAACCCACTTGTGCTACATTATCGCGGGAGAGAAAAATAACCGATAAATGATGATAATAAGAGGAAAAATAGGTGATAATTGAGGAGGGGAGGGAGGGGGGAATAAGGTGGGGAAGGAGGGGAGAGGGGTGGGTGAGATTTACATGGATGAGTACTGGAGGGGAATTATCTCACCTAGAGACAAATTCCTTTGTTTTGATAGGCCCTTTTTTTTTATGGAAGGCTTTTTTTATGGTCCTGCTTCCGTGAGGCCTATCGCGTTCCCTATAGGAAGCCTTCCGTGAGGCCTATCGCGCTTGCCGGGTTAAGGGTCCTAAATTCATTTGTGAAATATGTGAATCACTCATAACAAGAAAACAAAGGATCATAAACTGTGTTAAGTGTAAAACTGTAGCTCACATGAAGTGCATCTCTAAGAAGACCAACAGTGAAGAACGGGAATTCCTATGCAACATATGTGCCTTGCATTCATTACCGAATATTAATGTAAATGAACCAATTAGTATTAACAACTCAGAATCCAGCCAGGACACATTCAAAATCAAAGATGAATACAGAGTGTTCACCAACAAAGGGCTCCATCTTATCCACATTAACGCCAGATCAATGTACCATAAATTGTCAGAATTAAACTTGTTAGCTAATAAGGCCAAAGCTTCAATAATTGCATTCACAGAAACCTGACTGGATTCAAGTATAAACGATGGTGAAATAAGCATTCAAGGTTTCAATATGGTTAGGAATGATCGCAATAGGCATGGGGGAGGAGTATGTCTGTATGTAAAAAACAACCTCACACACACAATCAGGACCGACCTCCATGTAGAAAATCACGAAGCTCTGTGGATCGATCTACACCTGCCGAGGACAAGACCCATCACAATTGGGGTATGCTATAGGCCACCAGACAACACACAATTCTTGACCAAATTTGAACGAACGTTGTCATCGCTAGACCCTCGGAATGAATCCATCATACTAGGGGATTTTAACCTGTGTTACAAACAACGAAATGATAGGCTTGTACGAGAATATAGGCATATACTGACAATGCACAATCACAAACAACTCATCACAACCCCCACACGTATCTCTGAGAACACTGCCACAATAATAGACCACATAAACTGTAACAGAGAGGACAAAATATCCCAATCAGGGGTTATACAGACTGGGATAAGTGATCAATTCGTCACATATTGCACACGAAAAACCACAAAAATTACCCTAGAGAATCACAAGATTATCAAAACAAGGTCACTCAGAAACTACAATAAAGAAACATTTCTGGAAATTTTATGGAATACAGACTGGTCTCCAGTGTTTGGAAGTACAAACGTTAATGACGCATGGGTTGGCTTCAGAACCATCATCACAAACATTCTAGACGAAATAGCTCCTCTGAAAGACATACGAATTAAAGCAAGGTCAGACCCATGGATCAACAATGACATACTACACCATCTGGAACACAGAGACAATCTGTTAAAAAGGCTAGCGAAACATAGACAGGATCAAGGTCTGAAACATGAGTTCAACAGGGCCAGGAATAAACTAAGTAGGAAAATAAAATCAGCGAAAACTAATTATTTTCACAATAAGGCAGAGGAATATCAGAATAACCCAAAGAAACTATGGAGGCACCTAAAAACAACAGGCTACAGCAACAAGACAAGGGATTCGTCTAACACTAATATTGCTCTCACCATTAATGATCAGATTTGCCACGATAAACGACAAATTTCAACCTACTTCAACTCCTTCTTCACCTCCATAGCAAACACAGTTGCACAGAACCTACCTCAACCTCTCAATAAATACACGACAACAACGGCCACCTTTCGAAATTTCTACAGAGATAAAGACATACACCCGAACACATTTGGATTGCAAAATGTTACACCAAAATACACTTTTGACGAGCTGTCTAACCTAAATGTACATAAAAGCACAGGACCAGACAAAATTCCTGCCAAATTTCTACGAGATGGAGCCATTGGTATAGCAGGCCCCCTAACCCACATCATCAACTTGTCAATTAACACCAACACTGTACCTGCTGAACTGAAGGAAGCTATTGTAACCCCTCTATTCAAGAAAGGAAATAAACTAGAAGTTGGTAACTACAGACCAGTTAGCATATTATGTATTGTATCTAAAATCCTTGAAAGAGCGGTATACACCCAAATTGAACACTACCTCAAACAAAATTATCTATTCTATAAGTTTCAATCAGGTTTCAGATGCATGTACTCGACAGACTCCTGTCTCATCCACTTAACGGATCACATTCGTAAAGAAATGTCTAAAGGTAACTACACCGGTATGGTTCTTCTTGATCTACAAAAAGCGTTTGACACAGTAGACCATGATATCCTATGTAATAAACTACAAGCAATGGGCATAGGATCTGTGAACTGGTTTAAATCTTATCTTAGTGGTAGAACCCAAAGAGTCAAAATTGACGATAATATATCTGATCCTATGCCAATTAACTGTGGGGTCCCGCAGGGAAGCATCCTTGGTCCCTTACTCTTTCTCTGTTATGTGAACGACATGGAACTGAGCGTCTCATGTAAATTATTACTGTATGCAGACGACAGCGTGCTCCTGGTTTCAGGAAAAGACCCAATAAGTATTGCCGCTTCACTTTCCAAAGAACTAGAATCATGTAGTGAATGGCTAGTGGACAATAGACTATCTCTTCACCTGGGCAAGACGGAAGCCATCTTATGTGGAACAAAACGCAAACTGAAAGACATTGTGGGCTTCTCGGTCAACTGTAATGATATTCCTATAACAAGTGTCACAAGTTAAATATCTCGGACTAAAACTGGACGCGAGTTTGTCAGGTGAAACAATTTTGGAATTTATCCTGAGTAAGTGTAGAGCACGTATAAAATACCTGTATAGACAGGTGGGATGCTTGCCGGCGGCGACCAAAAAGACCCTCTGCCAAGCGCTTGTTCAATGTCATTTTGACTATTCTGTGTCATCCTGGTACTCTGCATCATCTAAATCAGCACAGCACAAACTTCAGGTCACTCAAAATAAAATGGTTAGGTTCATGCTGAACCTAGGACCCAGATCACATGTTGGCCAGGAACAACTTCAGTCACTAGGTATGCTCAATGTCGCTGACAGGGCCAAACAAATCAGGCTCACTAATGCCTTCAAAATTTTCTATGACAGAGCTCCAGAGTACCTAAAGAATGATTTTGTTAAAGCAAATGAGAGGAGTGGACATAATACAAGAAACAGGATGTTTAATTTTAAGGTCCCGAGAATCCAAGGACAGGGTAAGCAAACATTCTTTTTCACCGCCATCAAAGACTGGAACGACCTACCCCAGTCAGTCCGTGAAAAGAGAACACTGTATTCCTTCAGACGTAGCCTGAAGGAACACCTGAACCGGACAGCTGCGAGAAGGGAGCACCAAGCTTATGTCTACTACTAAATGCGACATAAGAGATAGACAAACCAAACTGAAATGATTACTGATTACGGATTACTGATATTTACTATAGGATGTAAGGTATCTTAAAATAACCCCCTAGAAATACTTTCTCTAAAGTATCTATTTCTTTATCCTCCCCATTTTCCCCAGCTAACCTAATCCCACAAGGACCCCAATGGAAATACGCCTAACGGCCTTATTGGGCTATCCTTAGTTGGAATTATGCAAGGCTGGTACATGTCATATTTGTAACAAACTATGTGGTACCAACTCTGTAAATTGCTAACTGAATAAATATTATTATTATTATTATTATTATTATATACATCTTGAATTACCTTATTTACTGGAGTGGCACATAACTCAGCCTCTTTTGCCTTGTCTTATCTTTGACTAGCTGCTGTTCTTGCATTATGCTGGCGTTCCAGCAGATCTGGGCTGCCCCTCTTGTACCTCCTTTGTCATGTTTTCTCTTTGAACGTGACTGCTGAATAAATGGGGTAGGCAGCCAGGTATGGTAAGAATGTCCGGTAAGAATACAACACCTGAGGCCATGAAAAAAAAAAAAAAAAAAAAAAATGCAAACTTTTATGGGATCTGGTGGTACTTTTTTTTCTTTATAAAGTATCATACAAACGACTATCATAAAGGGATAGCTAATACAATTACACACTATGAATTATCTGAGGTAGACGGTAACAAAGCGGCTGGACCAGACAATATACCCTGCAGGATACTTAAGGGGAATGCTACCATTCTTGTTCCTATCCTGCAAGTTATATTCTCGCAGACTCTAGACACCAGAGAACTTCCCAATGACTGGATTTTGGCGAACGTGACACAAATTTTCAAATCCGGAGACAGAACCCTCCCTGTCAACTATAGACCCATTTCAATTACCTCAGTTCCCTGCAAAATTTTAGAACATATCCTCCACCGACATATTATGGACCATCTGGATAGGTTAAATATACTTACTGACGCACAGCACGGCTTTCGACCTAAGAGGTCGTGCGAAACTCAGCTACTAGTGACCATACACTACATTTCCCGATCCCTTAATGACCCCAAAATTAGACAAGCAGACGCCATTCACGAAAAGACCCAATAAGTATTGCCGCTTCACTTTCCAAAAAACTAGAATCATGTAGTGAATGGCTAGTGGACAATAGACTATCTCTTCACCTGGGCAAGACGGAAGCCATCTTATGTGGAACAAAACGCAAACTGAGACATTGTGGGCTTCTCGGTCAACTGTAATGATATTCCTATAACAACAGTGTCACAAGTTAAATATCTCGGACTAAAACTGGACGCGAGTTTGTCAGGTGAAACAATTTTGGAATCTATCCTGAGCAAGTGTAGAGCACGTATAAAATACCTGTATAGACAGGTGGGATGCTTGCCCGTGGCGACCAAAAAGACCCTCTGCCAAGCACTTGTTCAATGTCATTTTGACTATTCTGTGTGTTACGACTGGAGTTCAAATATATCAGGGCTCTTATTCATTGGACTAGTAATGGCATAAATGCTACAACGGAAAGCGCTAGCTCCAACCTCTGATGTATATTCCCAGTGAACAAAGAACACAAATACTCTACAGAGTTCTATATGCAATAATAGGCTATCAAACTCTCAATAAATGTGCGTCTACTCTAGGCTTAATGTTATGTGAAAACCGCCTATTACTACCTATAACCGAAGGTGCTTGGTTATGGTATGCAAAGTAAGGTGGTAAGAGAAGTTACAGCTTACGTTACTTTAATCAATAAATGTCAGGCACTCCTGCATGAAAGAAAGTGCACTAAAGTCCTTCAACACTAACAAGGAATCTGCTTTAAATGTTAGATGCTATAAAGATGCTCGTATCGGAAATGGAACCCAAAAAGGCAGGCAGCGGAACAATGCTCGTGCAGGCTATGCACACAAAAAGGCAGAATATATAATGCCGTCGGAGCCAAGAATATCCTAAACACAACAACAATAATAATAATCGCTACGACAATGCAGTATTCCTATCAACAAAAAGAGCATAAGTCGTTTGTGTCTCAATACATCCAACTAGGCTGCGAAATGCTTGTGTAATCATAAACGGGTATGCATAAAAAAAAGAGTAATTAGGTTAATATACTTAATGTCTACTATGATTGATAAAGTCTAGCTAGAGTCAATGATACGAGATACTGGTGCGCATGGCATGCCGCATAGCCTAGTGCAAATCTCAAGTCTGTGCGTCAAATATTACGTTATAATGAAGGGTAGCTCTCTTGAGAAACCTTAATACCGAAGTATTAAGCGTTCTCCTGGCGTACCTCAAAGACAAACAATCGAGACTAGAACAGTGCAGAATGGTATAGGCAAAAAACCCTCATTCGTGCATGCTCTACTCTCAATGGCACACAGACTAGAATTTACTCAATCAACTCCAGTTCTCAGGTATGTCGTGCCGCTTTTAACTGAAGCCAGCACTCATAGGAAACAATACCTATAATATCAGACTCCTAGTCTAGCATTATCTAATCCAGCAGAACACTAATAACTAAAGGAAGCAGTACTAAACAATATAAATGCCAACCAATGCTTCGTGATCCACTTATCTTAACAACTAACATACATAGGCTATATCAGACCTTAACACACAATACAACTGGCCAGCATGAAGCTGATTTTGCAGAGTTAACCAGAGGGGGTATAATATTAATAAAAGGTGGTGACAGTGTGCCAAAATTCGCCCATTTTCTTCGTGATCCCGAACCTAACATTGAAAAAATATTGATACTGAAATAGGCTAAGAGCCTGTGACTGTCCCGGGGCGGCCGGGAGCCCCGCTAAACCTGCCATTCTATTTCTACATTACACTCATCAAACGATAGTTGCTCTGCTCTACACTGTACTCTACATTGGCTATGATCTTAGAACTATTATATATCACCTGTATTGAAGTCCAAATGCAGCTACTAATGTAAATATAGACGGATAAATCCAGAGCTCGAGTCATGAGAGCGATTTGTTTACACTGTGAAAACACAACTTGTTCGGTTCGGATGAGGTGACTGACTTTAGCACCAATATAACAAATATATATTACAATAAGGAAACAGCCATCGTTCATAGAACGAACTCCTGGATGGGAGAGTCCGCTAAAACAAACAAACAAACAAACAACCAATGTACCCCTACACTCCGATGTTATATTGCGCCGAAGGCTGAGTCAAGACGAACACAACTACCGTAATTTTATTGGCACTCGAATGCTCAATAATATGTAGATTAAAGGATAATAATAGGTATTTATCTAAAACTATGTATATATTAACTAAACTACTCCATGTGTTTAATATATTGACTAAATTTCACTGAAATGAATAATGTAAAATATTAATTTAAGTTTGAATGTTAATTTTCTGATCAAATTTCCTCTTAATTAAACTCCTACAAAATACAGATATTGTTTCGTATGTGCTAATTTTATGGGGTCTCTAATTTCTTAAAATAGTGAATGAATATAAATTTTATGTGTTTGACAAAGAGCGCAAGACCTTGAGGCATAAGGTAAGCTATAAATTAGTACGATTTTATGATGAATTATTGGTTTTCAGGGGTATATATGTGGTTGGATTAATGGAAAACAACGAACGAATATCAGCACTGTTTTCCATTGTGGTGTTTCCGAGAATAATCCAATGATGACGTCAAATTAGCTTGCCGCCAATCAACTGTGGAACACTTGGAAATGTGTTAGCTGTTATTTACCGATATATTTGTGGAAAAATAAGAGTGAATTAAGGGGCTGGAATATAACATTGACTTCATGTGAAGTGCGAGTGCCCTACACATTCTAAAATTGTGCATATTAATCTTGGGGAACTCATTATATATAAGGTATAAGTTCAAGGTGATACTTTGGATAAACCTGACTTCTAGCAAGCACCAAACAGCGATTTTGTAAGTAGCCAAGCATATTATTTTGTCAGATAAGCCTAGGCCTACTTGTATTAGCCTAGGCCTATGATGATAATGATGATTTGAAGCAGAAATGAGTAGCCTAGGCTGAGGCTAGGCATATTAGGCTTAGGATAACCCATTATCCAACAATCTTAGGACTGCCCCCACTAGTGGGGCTATGTATAATGTATTGATAGGCTAATGAAGATCAAGGAAGATTTGAGGTTAAAGACAGTAAAAAATAAGGTTAGCTAGGCAGCTGGGAATCTGGTTCTGGTAGGCTAAGACTCAGAGCCCACTCTTAACCCGGGAATGGCGAAGGTCCTCAATTATGGTAATTATTTAGAAGATGACCTTTTTTTCTAGTTATTAAAAACTTACTCTATGGTGTATTATATGATATATAGAAGCAATAGAACTGTTAAAATGACCTGGGAAGTGTATATTAAACTTAGCCTAGACCAACATTCCTGTTTTTTTTTTTTTTTTTTTTTTTGTAGCTAAGGCTAGGCTAGGCTAACCTAGCCTAGGCTACTCTTGAGTTTTGGAACACAGTAGGCCTAAGCCTAGGCCTATTTTAGATGTCTAACTTTTAAAATAATAATATAAAAATACGTAGGCTAGGCCTAGGCTAGGATTAATTTTTTTTTATCATTATACAGAAAGTTGTATCACTCAAAAAAACAGCGTCATTCGACACCCTGGCTAGGCTATAGCCTATGACAATAACAGTTTGCCGTCATGCCGTGGGATTAGGCCTATAGGGGTAGACCTGTCACTGAAGAATACTTTCGCAGTCTTACCGTTTGTTTTTGTTTTCAAGGTATAGGCTATAGGCAGAATAGGCTACAGTAGTATCTTATCTACTGGTATCTTATTTTATTGTAGTTTATATTATGAGTGGAAGATTTGCAATAACTTACCCTAACCAAAGTCCAAACTTAGTGTCCAAAGTGGGATCTGCACCCTGCCTCTATGTTCTCATTTTGTATACCGGTAACTTTTTAGCCAGATTACCGGTACAATTTAATAAGTGTACAGCCAGCAGCTAGGCCTACCGCCTACAGTGCATTTATAGATTTCCCGGAATCCCGGCCATGACTTGGGTATCACTAAAGAATCTTTCCGCAGCCTTATGTACAATTGTTTGTTTTTATTTCTTCAAGGAATATAGTACAGTAGTTTATTGTTCAATTGTTTATCATGTTATGAGTAGATAATTTGCATTACCTTACCCTAACCTAACTTTACTTAGTCTTAGTGTCCAAAGTGGGGGCTGCCACTATCCCCACAGTCCACACACCCGCTAACTAACATATATTATTGGTATGTCTTGTCATTACTATAACCCGACTTCATGGGGGTAACGGAGACTTGATTAAATATTTTCGGAATTAGCCTCGCAGAATCTTGAGTCTTTTAAAGTTGTGAAAATTAAAGTAAGTTTCTACGTTCCTACTGATTGTACTTAACCCGAGATGGGAATAGCCTACCCAGGTATTTTTTACTCGGCCCAGGGAAAATAATAGACAAACAAATGTTCTAATCAAAGTTTATTCTTGAAACTTTGTACCGGTATGTATTTTAACCAGTACTCTATAGTAACTCATGTATCATATGAAAGGATATAAATTAAGTATGTAATAGTTCTTGGAATGCAACAACAAATATACATGAAATCTTTATTGGACAAAAGTTACAAAACTAAAACAGGGACTGCTAAGAATAATTTAAAAACCTGTTTTCAATGCCTATATTAGTGGACCTGAAGTGCATCTCTTTGAGACTGAAGTACAGGCAGCCAGCTCCCCTAGTATCCTGATTAAACACCAGTAAACATACATAACATCCCTTTTACTTACAATATTATTCATTCCTTTTAATAAATTTTGAGCATGTATTGTGCATATATTTACCTTCGCATCTCAAAATTTCTCCGTGCGGGGGGCTGCGCCCCCCGCGCAAAGTTGATCCTTGTAAGCTTAGAAAAATTATCCAGAACTGGATAATTTCTGTTTTGGCACCCTGGGTGGTGAAGGATATGGAAAATGAGAAGAGATAGGCAGAGGAAAAGATTCTCAGGTACGGAGCGGGGACAGATAGCAAGGGAAAAAAGATGGGTGTGTTCTAGAAACCAGATCTGAGGGAGAGAGTGGCGAGGAACTGTATATATACTCGCACTAGCTCGAGCCGCGTGGGAAAACAGCGGTTACAAGTCATCTAACCACTAGCAAAGCTTACAGCATGGTAAGGGCCTCTCTCAACCAACCCCCGCGAGGCAGCCAGCCGTGACGTCATCGAGCGGGACAAAAAACACTGCGCGCCCCCTCTCACTCTGTTCTACTCCCTCTCTCTCTCCCAGATCCTATCATTACTAGTTAATGATAAAATATATACTTTACAATTAAACATATAAAGCCTTGACATGGGCGAAAACAAAGAGCCTTTCTGGACTGCCCATGACACGAGCTTTCATATAAAATAAAGCACACTCTAATACACAAACTGTAGCCCCATCCACTGCCCTGGCGATCCTAGCGAGTCACTGTAGGACAAGCCATGCGGTTCTAACGGAGTGGTCAACGTCACATGTGTCATCCTGGTACTCTTCATCATCTAAATCAGCACAGCACAAACTTCAGGTCACTCAAAATAAAATGGTTAGGTTCATGCTGAACCTAGGACCCAGATCACATGTTGGCCAGGAACAACTTCAGTCACTAGGTATGCTCAATGTCTCTGACAGGGCCAAACAAATCAGGCTCACTAATGCCTTCAAAATTTTCTATGACAGAGCTCCAGAGTATCTAAAGAATGATTTTGTTAAAGCAAATGAGAGGAGTGGACATAATACAAGAAACAGGATGTTTAATTTTAAGGTCCCGAGAATTCAAGGACAGGGTAAGCAAACATTCTTCTTCACTGCCTTCAAAGACTGGAACGACCTACCCCAGTCAGTCCGTGAAAAGAGAACACTGTATTCCTTCAGACGTAGCCTGAAGGAACACCTGAACCGGACAGCTGCGAGAAGGGAGCACCAAGCTTATGTCTACTACTAAATACGACATAAGAGATAGACAAACCAAACTGAAATGATTACTGATTACGGATTACTGATATTTACTATAAGATGTAAGGTATCTTAAAATAACACCCTAGAAATACTTTCTCTAAAGTATCTATTTCTTTATCCTCCCCATTTCCCCAGCTAACCTAATCCCACAAGGACCCCAATGGAAATACGCCTAACGGCCTTATTGGGCTATCCTTAGTTGGAATTATGCAAGGCTGGTACATGTCATATTTGTAACATACTATGTGGTACCAACTCTGTAAATTGCTAACTGAATAAATATTATTATTATTATTATTATTATTATTACATAGTACTTGACTTCGCCAAAGCCTTCGACAAAGTCCCGCACCAGAGACTTTTAGCAAAATTAGACTATTATGGCATCCGAGAACCATTTCTTCACTGGCTTAAGACTTTCCTAACTAATCGTGAGCAACGTGTTGTTCTCGAAGGCTGTCATTCTTCTTCTGTATCTGTAACTTCTGGGGTCCCACAGGACACCGTCTTGGGCCCCCTACTTTTCCTTTCATATAATAATGACCTTCCACTATCTCTTACTTCTACTACTAGACTTTTTGCAGACGATAGCTTAATTTATCGACCAATTATAATAGGGACGATTGCCTCCGACTACAAGAAGACTTAACTGCGCTTGAACAGTGGGAAGCCAAGTGGCAGATGACATTCAGACCTGACAAGTGCCACCATATTTGCTTCACCCGTTTCAATAAAACCATGCCATTCCCTTACAAACTTCACAATACTCCTTTAGATACTGTTCCCTCCCACAAATATTTGGGGGTCCACATCTCAGCGGACATGAGGTGGACCACACACACGAGCAGCGTCAGAGCAAAGGCTAATAGGGCCCTGGGCTTCCTTCTCAGGAATCTCACAAAGTGTAACGCAAACATAAAAATTCAAACTTTTAAATCATTAGTTCGGCCACACCTAGAATAGTGCGACACCGTCTGGGAACTACGCACTCACAATAATATCAATAAATTAGAGTCCATACAAAACAAAGCTGCAAGATGGATCAGACGTGATTACAGACATACTACATCAGTCACTTTGCTCAAACAAGACATTAAACTAGACCCCCTTGTAACAAGAAGACAAATACACAGACAACAAATGTTATACAAAATCACAAAAAATCTAGTGGTCATAGACAAAAATACATATTTACACCCTACAAACATACAATTTACAAGACGCAGCCACAACTTAAAATACCACACATTTAAGGCAAGCACGGACATATTCAGACATTCATTTTTTCCCCGCAGCATCCAAGAGTGGAATCACCTCCCATCTCACATAGTTAATAGCCCCACTCTTGATTCCTTTAGAAATAGGATCACTAATCATTATCTCCCTAATCCTTGACCCGATCCTATCCCTTGCTCCTAGTTCCCCTGCACAACCCCCGAATATCATGCTGCCCGAGAGCAACCCTCTGCGGGTCCCCCTGACAAGACAAGACTAATAAAAACTCATGGTGGTGCACTTATTGAAATTTACCGAAAATTAACTGTAGACCTACCTGCTAGCTTGGAATAGGTGTCAAGGAAGCTGCCTCGATCTCGAATCCACATCGTAGCGTCCGGCTGTGGAAGGGTTTATTGAATAGATGAACTGCACAAGATCTATGGCGCTATTGCTCCTCTAACCTCTGTAACTCAAAAAGGGCTTGAGCAAATTGGCTGTAAAATGCCTGTAAATATCCACATTTATTCCTTGACTGACTCTTCCCAAATGGTAGAAATATTAGCTCGATTACTCAAGCCGTGTTTGAGTTACAGAGGTTAGAGGTCAACATTTCTCGCCTACTTACAGCGAATAGACTATAGCAATGGTTGTGTGTGGTTAGCCGGCCTTCGAATTATCTTCCTGTGGGATTGTCACACCTGTAATTACGGTCACATCACTCAAACACTGATTATGGATAGGAAGCAGTAATCAATTGACGTTAGTTAAGGGGGTAGTACTCGCTTTTTCTGGACCCCCTTCTCCCTCATGTTTAACATATTTGTTTTGAGATTTTAAGACGTTTGTTCCGTTAGTTTGGCGATTTTGAGACCTTTCGCCCCATTACTTAGTCAATATTAAGACCTTTCGTGCCATTTAGGTGTCGATTGTTTCCTGGCGAGCGATAGCGAGCCTGTAATTTTAGAAAGAAACGGCCTACGGCCGGGACATTGTTCTACCGAAAAATGTACAAATTTATCTTGAAAGGGGGTCTATTTTTTTTATTTTTTATTTTTATTTTTATTTTTTTAAAGCTTGATGGAGGTCTAGTATAGCAAGGAAACCATAAGATAAAGGAATATAAACATAAATAGACCCCAAAAATCGAGTACTACCGCCTTAATTAGTTACTGTTACGTCAAATCGGCACACAAGCAACGCAAACTCTCCGGCACGGCGTCAACTGATCTCTGTAGTCACTAGCCTCTCGGAGTCCTCTCCCCGGCAGTCTCTCGCGGAATAATACACATATACTGCACGGAAAGTAGTGCCATAATTACAATGATTCAAATTTTTAATCGTATCTTACTATCTATGCTTTAAGTTCCCTGTCTTCTATACAGTATATTCCATTTCCTAACCAAAATTATATGTTGATATCAATAAATATCAACCCATTGGCTTATAAATTAAGACCAAGAGAATCACAAAAATTAACATACCTATATATGTGAAGCTTCGAACTGTGTGAGTGAAGCAACAGAAGCATTGGGCACACCGGAAGCATACTGTACTGTTTCGGTTTGCTTCGACACTGCTTTGTTTATAGCTGTTTGTAGCGCTAACGTCATCCCTGAATGTGCAGTTACATTCAGAAATTCGCATATTGGTTTTTTAAGGGAGCTCAGACGGTATTGTGCAGCATAATTTACTGGTTCGGCTCAATGGTTTAAGGAAGGGTTTTAGTTTGCTCTCTAAACCTCTATCAAGCTTAAAAAAGCACCCCCAAGACCCCCCTTCGATATAAATTTGTACATTTTTCGGTAGAAAAATGGCCCCGCCGAAGGCCGATTCCTCTTCAAATAGGCTACAGGCTAGCTATCGCTCGCCAGGAAAAAAATCGACACCTAAATGGCACGAAAGGTCTTAATATTAGCTACAAAATGGAACACAACGTCTGAAAATCGCCAAACTAATGGGGCTAATGTTTTGAAATCTCATAACTAATAGGGCTAAACCATAATTATTGATGGCAAGCCATCAATAATTATGGTGGTAAGATCCTGTGTAGCGGAACTTTTTTTCAGTTGATATTATGGCTATTGGTGGACGATTTTAGGAGGATTTTATTTAGGCTGTTTTGAACTGGTATCGGCAAATTATTATATTAGGGGACACCATCTTACAAACGTATCGACCCAAAGTTTTTAGGGAAAAACTTGCTGGGGAAAAACGCTGGTGGAACGTATTGGGAGAGAGAGAGAGAGAGAGAGGTATGACTAAGAAAGTAAATTGTATGCTTAATGGTTTAATAGTCGACATCTCGCTAGTTCAAATCAGGGTATAAAAACACTAATGAATTGAACCAACTAAAAAAATAAATAAAATAAATATACAAGAAAATAGCTCTTTCTACTCTCTTTAATGAAATGGAGGCATGGCAATTTACCGTCAGCTGAAAAAGAAAAACAAAAATCCTTATAATGAGGGTTAAAATCGTGGTCCAGAGAGTGGTCGTGTGCTGTAATAATTGTGTGTTCAAATGTGTTTCGTCCGGCCAAGGAAAGATTAGGGGGTGTCTCAATAGTGTATTGAACCGTTTAGACCTGTGAACAATAATTCAACTTAGAATACAAAACCCAAAATAATTCAACATAGTATTATACAAATTAAACAATAACACAATTCATTGTGAAACAGGACACCAACACAAATTGTAAATAAGTAAAGCACAAGACACAAGTTTTTTGTACACCATATCGCGAATAGTTTTACCATACTCTTGATACTCCATTCACTTTTTGGGCGATTTGTTCATGTATTCATTATTTTTCTACTTTCCTCCCTAGACCTCCATCAAATTAAAAAAAAAAAAAACATCCATTAGATCCCCCTTCTAGATTAATGTGTACATTTTTCGGTAGAAAAATTTCCCGGCCGAAGGCCGGTTCTTCCAACATTACAGGCTCCCTATCGTTCGACAGGAAAACAAAATAGACACTTAAATAGCATGAAAGGTCTAAATATTGACTAAGAAATCGGGCGAAAGGTCTTACAATCGACTAACTAATGGGGCAAACATCTTAACATCTGAAAACTAATGGTGCTAAACATGAGGGACAAAGTGATCCAGAAAATCCCCCGATAAATGTTTACCTATGGTCCCGTTAAAATATCCTCAAGTAACCTATTAAAAACTGTTCAGGGGACTGGTTAGAACTTGTAGGATGTTTAATTGAAGTGCGGAAATCAGTATTTACTGAGAAATAACAGTCTTAAAATGCGCTATGGGTCACCCAGAGTCCCTGCCCTCTCTTTCCCAGGTAAACAATGACTAGTTCAGGCAAAAAAATTATGTTATGTTATATTATATTAGGGTTAGGGTAGGTTAGGGTATGTTAGGTTAGGTTAATCTAATCTAACCCAAGGTTTTTTGACCAAAACATTTTCGATTCTGGGCGAATGGCTGGGCAAAAATGAAATCTACGACCATGTATAGAACCAGCTCGCCGAGAAAAATCGAATGGTACCAAGTATAATTCCCTAGGACTTATAGTTTGGGCTACAGAGGACTTTTAAAGTCCAAATAACGGTCCCCTGGGCCCTCCAGGAAGGCCAAGTCAAAATCAAAATCCTAAACTGATGGTTTGATTTTAATTATGTTTTCGTCATTCGATTCAGCTTGCCAAACTGTACTTGTGGTTATAATTTAAACAAAATCCGTACATAAATAACTCGTCTATGGAGTTTCTAAACGTTAAAATATGCCTATTGGGCCTAAAAAATTGGTCAAAATTAATTTGTGTTTATAAAGTTGGAACCGCAACGACGAGACGAATCCAAATATGTAATAATATTGACAAGTCAAAATTCGACCAAAATCACCGATTTGCCTGGGCTTTTTGACCAAAATATTTTCGATTCTGGGCGAATGGCTGGGCGAAAATGAAATCTACGACCATGTATAGAAGAAGCTCGCCGAGAAAAATCGAATGGCACCAAGTAGAATTCTCTAAGACTTATAGTTTGGGCTACAGAGGACTTTTAAAGTCCAAAAAACGGTCCCCTGGGCCCTCCAGGAAGGCCAAGTCAAAATCGAAATCCTAAACTGATGGTCCGATTTTAATTCTGTTTGCGTCATTCGATTCAGCTTGCCAAAGTGTACTTGTGGTAAAAATTTAAACAAAGTCCGTACATAAATAACTCGTCTATGGAGTTTTTAACATAAGAACATAAGAACATAAGAACATAAGAAAATGGGAGTCTGCAGAAAGCCGATTGGCCTAAGCAAGGCAGATCCCTGTCCCACACAACCCCAATTCAATTACAAAGCCCAATTATAGGCTTCACACTCTAATACCCTGAGGATCATCTTACCAAAACGGTTAGAGATTAACGCAGGATTATGGAGGTCTGGAGAGCGCTGATTGGCCCAACCCGGCTGATCCCCCTTCACACCCAACCCTTCTCGTCCATATGCTTATCCAATTTTATCTTAAAGCTCCCTACAGTTTTAGATCCCACTATAGCACTTGGTAGTCCATTCCACCCATCTACAACTCTGTTACCAAACCAATACTTGCCTATATCTTTTCTGAAACGAAATTTATCTAATTTGAAACCATTGGTACGAGTTCTTTCGCTATCACTGAGCTTTAGTACATTTGCCATGTCCCCTTTGTTAATCCCACTAACCCACTTGAACACCTCTATCATATCCCCTCTAACTCTGCGTCTCTCTAACGAATGTAAACCTAATTTCTTCAACCTTTCTTCATACGAAAGATTTCTAATATTATGGATCATTTTTGTCATTCTACGCTGTTCTAAACTTTAAAATAGGCCTAGGGGGCCTAAAAAATAGGTAAAAATTAAAAAACAATTATACCGTTGAATCCGCAACGGGGAGACGAATCCAAATATGTAATAATATTGACATGTCAAAATTTGACCAAAATCACCGATTTGCCTGGGCAAAAAAAAACCCAAGGTTTTTTAGAAAAATATTTTCGATTCTGGCCGAATGGCTGGGCGAAAATTAAATCTAAGACCATGTCTAGAAGCAGCTCGCCGAGAAAAATCGAATGGCACCAAGTAGAATTCCCTAGGACTTATAGTTTGGGCTACAGAGGACTTTTAAAGTCCAAAAAACGGTCCCGTGGGCCCTCCAGGAAGGCCCAGTCAAAATCAAAATCCTAAACTAATGGTCCGATTTTAATTATGTTTGCGCCATACGATTCAGCTTGCCAAAGTGTACTTATGGTATAAATTTAAACAAAATCCGTTCATAAATAACTCGTCTATGGAGTTTTTAAACTTTAAAATAGGCCTAGGGAGCCTAAAAATAGGTCAAAATTTAAAAACAATTATACCGTTGAATCCGCAACGGCGAGACGAATCCAAATATGTAATAGTATTGACAAGTCAAAATTCGACCAAAATCACCGATTTGCCTGGGCAAGGTTTTTGAGAAAAATATTTTCGATTCTGGCCGAATGGCTGGGCTAAAATGAAATCTAAGACCATGTTTAGAAGCAGCTCGCCGAGAAAAATCGAATGGCACCAAGTAGAATTCCCTAGGACTTATAGTTTGGGCTACAGAGGACTTTTAAAGTCCAAAAAACGGTCCCCTGGGCCCTCCAGGAAGGCCCAGTCAAAATCGAAATCCTAAACTAATTGTTCGATTTTAATTCTGTTTCCGCCATTCGATTCGGCTTGCCAAAGTGTACTTATGGTATAAATTTAAACAAAATCCGTTCATAAATAACTCGTCTATGGAGTTTTTAAACTTTAAAATAGGCCTAGGGGGCCTAAAAAATAGGTAAAAATTAAAAAACAATTATACCGTTGAATCCGCAACGGCGAGACGAATCCAAATATGTAATAATATTGACAAGTCAAAATTCGACCAAAATCACCGATTTGCCTAGGCAAATAGGTGACAAAAGGTCTTTGAGACCTTTAAAATAGGCCTAGGGGGCCTAAAAAATAGGTAAAAATTAAAGAACAATTATACCGTTGAATCCGCAACGGGGAGACGAATCAAAATATGTAATAATATTGACAAGTCAACTTTAAAAGCCATTCGGCCAGAATCGAAAATATTTTTCTCAAAAACCTTGGGTTTTTGCCCAGGCAAATCGGTGATTTTGGTCGATTTTTGACTTGTCAATATTATTACATATTTGGATTCGTCTCGCCGTTGCGGATTCAACGGTATAATTGTTTTTTAATTTTTACCTATTTTTTAGGCCCCCTAGGCCTATTTTAAAGTTTAAAAACTCCATAGAAGAGTTATTTATGAACGGATTTTGTTTAAATTTATACCATAAGTACACTTTGGCAAGCCGAATCGAATAGCGGAAACAGAATTAAAATCGGACAATTAGTTTAGGATTTCGATTTTGACTGGGCCTTCCTGGAGGGCCCAGGGGACCGTTTTTTGGACTTTAAAAGTCCTCTGTAGCCCAAACTATAAGTCCTAGGGAATTCTACTTGGTGCCATTCGATTTTTCTCGGCGAGCTGTTTCTATACATAGTCTTAGATTTCATTTTTGCCCAGCCATTCACCCAGAATCGAAAATATATTGGTAAAAAAAACTTGGGTTAGATTAGATTAACCTAACCTAACCTAACCTAACCCTAATATAATATAACATAACATAACATTTTTGCCTGAACTAGTCATTGTTTACCTGGTAAAGAGAGGGCAGGGACCCTGGGTGACCCATAGCGCATTTTAAGACTGTTATTTCTCAGTAAATACTGATTTCCGCACTTCAATTAAACATCCTACAAGTTCTAACCAGTCCCCTGAACAGTTTTTAATAGGTTACTTGAGGATATTTTAACGGGACCATAGGTAAATATTTATCGGGGGATTTTCTGGATCACTTTCTCCCTCATGTTTAGCACCATTAGTTTTCAGATGTTAAGATGTTTGCCCCATTAGTTAGTCGATTGTAAGACCTTTCGCCCGATTTCTTAGTCAATATTTAGACCTTTCATGCTATTTAAGTGTCTATTTTGTTTTCCTGTCGAACGATAGGGAGCCTGTAATGTTGGAAGAACCGGCCTTCGGCCGGGAAATTTTTCTACCGAAAAATGTACACATTAATCTAAAAGGGGGATCTAATGGATTTTTTGTTTTTAATTTGATGGAGATCTAGGGAGGAAAGTAGAAAAATAATGAATACATGAAAAAATCGCCCAAAAAGTGAATGGAGTATCAAGAGTATGGTAAAACTATTCGCGATATGGAGTACAAAAAACTTGTGTCCTGTGCTTTACTTATTTACAATTTGTGTTGGTGTCCTGTTTCACAATGAATTGTGTTATTGTTTAATTTGTATAATACTATGTTGAATTATTTTGGGTTTTGTATTCTAAGTTGAATTATTGTTCACAGGTCTAAACGGTTCAATACACTATTGAGACACCCCCTAATCTTTCCTTGGCCGGACGAAACACATTTGAACACACAATTATTACAGCACACGACCACTCTCTGGACCACGATTCTAACCCTCATTATAAGGATTTTTCTTTTTCTTTTTCAGCTGACGGTAAATTGCCATGCCTCCATTTCATTAAAGAGAGTAGAAAGAGCTATTTTCTTGTATATTTATTTTATTTTCATTTTAAATAGTTGGTTCAATTTATTAGTGTTTTTATACCCTGATTTGAACTAGCGAGATGTCAACTATTAAACCATTAAGCATACAATTTACTTTCTTAGTCATACCCCTCTCTCTCTCTCTCTCTCTCTCTCTCTGTGTCTCTCTCTCTCTCTCTCTCTCTCTCTCTCCCAATACGTTCCACCAGCGTTTTTCCCCAGCAAGTTTTTCCCTAATAACTTTGGGTCGATACGTTTGTAAGGATGGTGTCCCCTAATATAATAATTTGCCGATACCAGTTCAAAACAGCCTAAATAAAATCCTCCTAAAATCGTCCACCAATAGCCATAATATCACGAAAATATCAACTGAAAAACAGTTCTTCCCGCTACACAGGATCTTACCACCATAATTATTGATCGCTTGCGAGTTTCGGGCTACAAGAAAGTTAGAGCTGTTGAGGGGAGGCTGACCTTTACACCCCCAATTCACGCTGTATAAGAGATTTTGTTTCTGGCATTACACGATTTTAATACAAATGAAAATGCCAAGACTCGCTGAAAAATTCATCACTCAATGTACGCGCGCGCGCGAATTTCATCGTATTATATGTTAAAATATTCAAAACATCGAAAAATAATTCAAATTTCCCGAAATTTTTGTATGGCGTATCCTGCAATCATCACCTACAACTTAGCGTGCTCGCTTTCCCATATTGAATAATTGAAGGTGCTGAAAAAAATATAATATATATATATATATATATATATATATATATATATATATATATATACAGTATAGGCCTATACGTTTGTGGCGCAATCTTCGACATAAAATAAGTCGATTCAGGGAACATATTTTGAGCACACCAAACAGGTGCCATATAGGCTAGTCCCATATATAGGCTAGTGTGTAGAAGGGGAACGAAGCAGAGCAATATACATTTTAGTAGTTTAAATTTGAAGTTACTAATATATGATTTCTGGAAATCGCAGACGAAAGAAAAAAGGTAAATTGTCTCATATTTATTCGCGAGAAATGGTGTAGATACTCCTAAAATCGCGTTTTCTACAATGTAGTTGTTAGAGAAAACGATAGTAGCCAGAGATTTGTTATGGTACACTATAATATAGGCCTTTGGGTTGTGCAAATGGGTAAATTATTATATATACTGTATATGTATTATATTGGGGTGTTAGGGGAGTTGTTAGAGATGTCATATGGGTGTTTATGCCCTCGTATGATATTCTCTATTGTTGAAAGAAGCATTTTAGACAAAAATACAAAACAAACAAAACATTTTGAGCTGGGTGGGTCAAATTGGGGGGGGGGGGAATGCGATATGGGTGTTTTTGCCCTCCTATGTTAAAAGAAGCATTTTAGACAAAACAAACAAAATCGTGAAATTTTGGCTTCAGGGTCAAATGAAGGGTCAGCCTCCCCTTAACATTAACCCCTTCTGTACCGGCAATGTCTTTTTCATTATATTCTGGCTATTACTAATCGATTTTATTCAGTTTAGGAAGGATCTCTAGCAATTAAAAGGCTTCGAACTATCTCAGTCAACCATTTTAACGACTACAGATCCTTTCTAAACTACATAAAATTGTCTAAATATAGCTAGAGGAAAATTAAAAAGACGTCGTCGGTACAGAAGGGGTTATTTAGCACAATAACCCTCTAAAATACTGTTATAGTGCACATATAAATACATATATATATACATACATCAAATCATATTCAGTCGACTGTCTATCCATCACAAACAAGCTTACGTCATTTTTGTATTCCTGCTTAACCTAAGAAGTGCGCACCGTATGTAGTGAACACCATGCCCTGGTGCGGACCTATTTCACTGTTTCCATCACTAAAATAGTTATTTTACCATAAATAACATTAATACTTATCCATCTGCGCCTATTTTACATTTAATATGAAGATATTAAAATGTTACAACAATAAAAAGAAGTGGAAACTGTTTGGCTGGTCAAAATCGCGAAATGAGAGCGAGAGTTTCATTCATCAAGTGTGAGCCAGCCTGGCCTACATCCTCACCTCACGATGCCTGGAGACACTGACGTCTCTCTCCTTATCTCTCGCTCTTTCTCACGCTTGGTAACACATATGACCACGCCCTGCTAGCAACTCGCTATTGTTAGCACGAAAATAGACCACAGAATAAGGGAATAACAGGGAAAATAGGTGATAATTGAAGGGGGGGGGGGGGGGGGGGAGAAGGAGGGGATGTGGAGGAGTGATATGTGGCATGGCCGAGGGGGAAAAAAAAAAAAAAAATGCTACTGGGGTATTTTAAATGGGTTTTTTTAGGCCAAGGATCATAAGAGTCTTCCTGCAGTCGCCCAGTAAAACTCATAAGAGTCTTCCCGCACTTGCCGAGTTAAGGGGAGACTGACCGTTTATTTGGTCTATTAATTCATTTATTCATATAATTTTTTAGTTTCCTCCCTAGACCTCCATCAAGCTTGGACAAACACCCCTTAGACCCCCCCTTCAAGATAAATTTGTATATTTTTCGGTAGAAAAATGTTCCTCTTAAAATTGCTGGCTCGCTATTGCTCGCCAGGAAATAATCGACACCTACATGACACGAAAGGTCTTAAAATTTACAACAAAATGGGGCGAAAGGCGTTAAAATCGCCAAACTAATGGGCCGAACGTCTTATAATCTCAATACTAGTGGGGCTATACATTAGGGAGAAGGGGGTCCAGAAAAACGGTCTTCCTCCCCTTAATGATGAACGGTAGCAAGATAATAATAATAATAATATACCGACAGTGGTTATTCTTCTTACATAGTATTTACAAATATAATTATATACAGTTGGGGGTTTAGTGTTTTCAAAGTAGTTACAATATAGTGTTACATACAGTAGACATACAGTTGTTAGTTGTGTATTCAGACCAGGTGTGACGGACCACAATTCCTAAGCTGTAATTACAAATACACCAAGTAGGTCAGCTCAGATCTATGTAGATTAAGAAGGCAGATAAGCCTGTGGATTATTAGGTTAGCCCTTGCACCTGGCTCAGGGTAGGACACCTTCATTTAGCCTATCTAAATATAGTAACGTTCTCTTTAATACAGTATTATATTTTTACATAAGAACATAACAGTGTATACAATTAAAATTAAAATTTAAAGATCTGCTGTTTAACTAGGACATACTCGGAACTGGAGAGAGAGAGAGATGACAGCGCGGGGGATTATGAGGGATTAAAATTGGGGTGGGAATCAGACAGAGAGACATTTAGGGTTTAGAGAGAGAGAGACAGGATTACAAGGAACATAGGCACCTTGTCCTTGAAATAATCTTTGATTGGCCACAAAAGGAGGAACAGAAATAGAGGGAACCTGAATGGCTTCTTGCCAATTTTATTCTTGATATTTTCCAGCCAGATGAACAGAAATATAAGCTACTTGAACTGTTGGTTGCTGTTGTAATTCTCGAAGATCAGGCTGCACAGAAACCGTTAATGTTTGAGCAGGTTGTTCCAAAATTCTCAATTGAGCTCCTACAGCCGAAGGAGCAACCGGAATCATCCTCAGTCCATTTCCTTGTTGAACTGAAAAGACCGGATTCTGACCAGAAAGTGAAATAACTCTACAGGCACTCACTCCGGCAGTTCCAGGTACAATTAGATGAATGGTGTGTGGGGAAGTGTTTGATCCTGGAATAGCATTGAGTTTAGCCGTTTTGCTGTTTACCTCTTGTTTATCCTGTGGTAGTGGCCTCTTGATTGCAACACTGGGTTGAACAGATATATATTTCACAACCACACGTCTCTTGACTTCCAGATTTCTCTTCACAACCAAACGCACTCTATCACCAGTATCTCCATGCAAGATAGCTTGATTTCCCAGTGCCTCACTTGAAACTGAGATAGAATTAGCCTCCAGCTGTTCTCTAGATACCTGTAAGAATGCTTGAATCCTCGGTGTCTCGTTTGAAGCCAAGATAGAATTAGCCTCTGGCCTTACACCAGATACCTGCCTGATAGATTGATTGACTTGACTTGGCAAACGGTGGGAATTAAAGTCTCTAGGAATGGCTCCATTTAACTTCTCCTTCAAAGATGAGCCTGCCGTAGCCTCTGTGTTCTCGCTATTTACGGTCTTGTCTTTAGATAAGGACAAGGTAGAAGGGACAGTGATGGTCGCCGCGATGGAAGACCCCAGTCCCAGGTCGCAGACTGACGGCGTTGCGCTCTTGTCCCATCCTGTATTGGGGATGCGACAGTAGGAGGTGGATGAAGGGTCAAATTTCAGGTTGGCGTAGACCATATTGATTCACCGATGATATGTGATGTTGTTGAGGATAGTGGAAAATAACCGAAGTGGAGTTAGATGGGTTGATATGAAGGTGTCTTGATATTGTTAGTTTTGAAGAGCAACTCAGACAACAAGGCTTAGTGTTTTTACAGTATATGTTCTGTTAAATAAGTGCTGACAACAGAAGCAGGGGGGCCTTTTCCGCTTGAGAGTTCTAGACGGGATCTGGAAAAAAATAAGTGTTAATATATCAGCTGGGAATGGCAGGACATTTAACCACTTCTGTACGGGTGACGTCCTTTTTATCATATTCTGGCAACTGTTAGGTGATTATATTAAGTTTAGGAAGGATCTCTAACCATTAAAAGGCTACAAACTATCTCAATTAATACACTTAGCTGCCACATATCCTTCCTAAGCTGAATAAAATCGTTTAATAGTTGCTGGAATACGATGCAAAAGACGTCACCGGTACTGAAGGGGTTAAGGGCGTATGATGCAATCATTTTTCCGGCAATTGTTCGCGACAATTCTAGTCTGGCAACTTCTTAATTGAAAATATAGTATATATATATATATATATATACTGTAGGCCTATATATATATATATATATATTATACGGTGACCCCGGTAAGAAATCACGTATTGCTGACACAATCCACAACATAGCCGTTTGCCTCTCCTTTAATTCTTTGATTCTGACTACACTGTAATAATGATGTGTTCAAAAGTAGCCAACATGATACCCATACAAAGCGTTTCAGTTTTTTCCGTGTTCAAATTAGCGCACATAAGCGACTGAAACTTTATTTTACGTGTAGCATGTCTCTTACATTTGAACACCCAATTATTACAGCGCACGACCCAAACACCACCCACACTCTCTGGACCACGACCCAAACACCACACACACTCTCTGGACCACGACCCAAACACCACACACACTCTCTGGACCATGACCCAAACACCACACACACTCTCTGGACCACGACCCAAACACCACACACACTCTCTGGACCACGACCCAAACACCACACACACTCTCTGGACCACGACCCAAACACCACACACACTCTCTGGACCACGACCCAAACACCACACACACTCTCTGGACCACGACCCAAACACCACACACACTCTCTGGACCACGACCCAAACACCACACACACTCTCTGAACCACAATTCTAACCATCATTTTGAGATTTGTTATTGATTTATTTTGTTATTTATTTATTCTATTTTTATTTTTTCCAGCTGACGGTAAATTGCCATGTCTCCAATTCATACTACTTAAGGGGAGACAGACCGTTTTTCTGGACCCCCTTCTCCCCAACGTTTTGCCCCACTAGTTTTGAAATTATAAGACGTTCGGCCCATTAGTTTAGCGATTTTAACACCTTTCGCCCCATTTCGTTGTCAATTTTAAGACCTTTCGTGCCATATAGGTGTCGATTATTTCCTGGCGAGCGATAGCGAGCCTGCAATTTTAAGAGGAACTGGCCTTCGGCCTGGACATTTTTCTACCGAAAAATGTACAAATTTATCTTGAAGGGGGGTCTAGGGGGGTGTTTTTCTAAGCTTGATGGAGGTCTAGGAAACTAAAAAAAATATATTAATACATAAATATATAGACCAAACAAACGGTCTGCCTCCCCTTAACTTACGAAGATACTGCAGCTAAACATGCTGAAGGCATGAAACTAATATGACGCAGAGACATATAGTAATTCACTATTTTTCCGTTGAGTATCATATTGTTAACAATAATTCAAATACTTAGTACTTACTTGTTGGCTACGAAATGAAGCAGTGCAGGTAGCTTTCAGATATGTGTTGCTAGAAGTATGTCCCCCTCCTTATATGTGTGTTGCTAGAAGTATGTCCCCCTCCTTATATATGTGTTGCTAGAAGTATGTCCCCCTCCTTATATATGTGTTGCTAGAAGTATGTCCCCCTCCTTATATATGTGTTGCTAGAAGTATGTCCCCCTCCTTATATATGTGTTGCTAGAAGTATGTCCCCTTCCTTATATACGGTAGCGGTAGATGTCATAATCAGTATGTCACGCCTATAAAACGTTTCGAAAACGTGTCAAGACTAGAAGTATCTTATACGCGTATCTCTCGCACAGAATATTTTCTACATATAATAAGACCTATTAACTGGGTCAGGTTGCCAATTACTCTTGGTCGCGTCCCTTATCCCAGTGTTGCAGAGGGGAGGCGGTGAATGTAGCTCTAAAACATGACGTCACTCACCATCTGCGCATGCGTGAGAATCTAGGCCCCCTTAGCCCCGCCCCTCCGATGCAGAGGGTGAAGCCACCGCCATCATATACTGGGACCATCAAATCTATTCTCATTATAAAATTATAATAACAAAAATGTCACTCAACAAGCAAAGATGTAAACATTAAGTGATGTGCATTTCAATGAGTAACAGCGGGGTTGAGCCACAGCCTTCTATATACACCTGTGCGATGGGCTAGTGACGTCAGCACTACGTCACACACTTAGGCCATCGGTCTGTGACCTGACCAATACCAAGGCCACCTCAACCAGAGGTGGCCTTGGTATTGGTCAGGTCACAGACAGATGGGCCAAATGTTTGACTTAGTGTTGACGTCACTAGCCCATTGCACAGACCTTGTAGAAGGCCGTGGTTGAGCACAGTATCATAATAATATTAATATAATAAAATAAATGTATTAAGCTCAGACTTGTACATAAAAAGTATGGAGCACAATTTCCTACATTTCCTGTTATACACATATTCATTAACACTCAGATTACAATATAAACCATGCTAATTAAGCATGAAGAAAATAATGGTAAATTAACAGAATACAATAATTGAAATAAACTGCGACACCAAAAATAATTTAGATGTACATCAAATTCCCTGTAAATTATATTCCCTATTAACCCTTTGAAAAGAGTTAACGATACAATGAGAATATTGTTTTCAAGCACAAAGAAAGATTTGATTGTATTTTATTTGTTTTGTCTCCTACTAGTTTGCAGAATGTATGCATGTTTGGTCTAATTATGTAATACCTTGGAATATATTTATTTCTATACATAACAACTTCTTCATTAGAGCATTAGAGCATTCAAGCACCGCATGATATTCATCACCAAGAACATTGATATTACATATAGTGCATTTTCTATTTTCTCATATCATATCATGGCGGACACTTGCATCACGTAATCGGCCCAGCGAGCGTTCTCTAGATTCTACCATAGCCTTATGTAACCTCTCCAATACCTCCCTGTAGCCCTATAACGTTTATTGGGCTTTTCTAAGTATGCTGTAGTGGTTTCATTTGTGTCTTACTATTCGGTTTGTCTTTTTGTTTGTGTATTGCCTGTGTAATAACTCGGCGTATTGTACAACGTTTATTAAGCATTGTGTAATTACGGTGTAGATAGGAGTTTCCTTTTTTCGGTACTTGTATCTTTGTTCAATTGCTTTCTTCTCTTGATTTTCCTTATAACACGGATACGTTATATCCTACACGTCATACGGCACGTATGACGTGTAGGATAGAACGTATCCGACACGCCTCCATATGCATGTAGTGCACAAAATCTGCAGAGGGCCTACCGGCCCACGCAAGGCAGATCCCTTTCACACCCAGCCAATGTCATGATTATCCAAATAACGTTTGAAACTTTCAACCATTTCTGAACTGAATGAAGTACTGGAAAATCTACTCCACTTATCCACAACCCTATTTCCATACCAATGTCTACCTATGTATTTTTTTAAGCGGAATTTATTTAGCCTGAAGCCAGTTGTACGTTTTATTTAACAATCATTCAGCTTTAATAATTTACTAAAGTTCCCCTAATTCATTCCTTACATCCACTTAAAACACCTCTATCATATCTCCACTACATCTTAGTATTGCTAGTTAATGTATGCCGAGGGTTTTTAACCTCTGCTCATGTGATAATCTATCTATCTATCTATCTAGCTACAGTATATTACTTGGTTACTGGTTACTTGGTGAGGTTTAGAGGGCGATGCCTATATATATATATATATATATATATATATATATTTGTTATGTGAGTGATGGAGACAAACGTCAGAACTGCCTGTGACGACTGCCTCCACCAGAATGAAAAGAATGACAGGGCCAAAATCAAGGGAGGTTCGATCCAAAAATTCCTGAACACACGAAGTTTGGAGCAATATAAGTCATAGGAAGTGAGAAAGATTGGTTCTGGGAGAGTTTCAGAGCTCAGCTGTTGAATATAAGAAAGATTGAGAATAATGTTTCACTCTTGGGTTGGAGAGTTGCACAGAGTAGGGGTGGGATTGTGTTGCAAGATGGGTGCTACGTGATCTACGAAGGGGGGATGGTATACATTTAGAGAGCTCTGAGGAACACTGATTATTGTAATAGCGGTAGAATAGTGAGAGATGCAACATTGCGGCAAAGAGAGAGACTGCAGAGAACAGGGGAGTTGACGTGAGTTAATGAGACGGAAGGCTTTCTTTTCTACTTTGTCTAGAAGTGCTGTGCGAGAGGAATCCCCCACATACGTGTGAACAATACTCAATACATGGACTCATTGTGCCCCTGTACAGAGCAAGAAGCTGCGCAGGGGTAAAGAACCCCCGGAGGCGGTTGAGCACACCCAGCTTCTGGGAAGCTGTTTTAGCAAGACTGGTAATATGATCTTTCCAAGAGAGATCAGAAGAAAAAGAGACACCGAGAATATTAAGAGAAGAATATGAAGGGTTAATATATATATAGTCGTAGAGACAGATTGAGGCATGAAGAGATACGTAGGAGAGTGGGGCAGCAGGAACATTTGTCAGCCAGAGTGGACAGAAGGGTGCTGAGCTGGTATTGTGGTCATGTTGAACGAATGGGAGATGAAAGGCTTACAAAGAGAATATGTGAGTCAGATACAAGGGGAGATAGAAGGGCAGGCAGACCCCCATTGAGATGGAGAGACTGTGTAAGACAAGCTTTGGATGATAGAGGAATGACTATAGAATAGGCAAAGGAAGTGGTAATAAAGAGGAATGAATGAAGAATGCTTGTGAATAGTTGAGTGAACACGTGGTCATTTGGGGGAAGGGGTCGGGCGCAAGTTGGACTAGATAATAGTCCATCAGGCGCCTGGCCCGGGGAGACGATTAATATGAAGGGTGCGCCTGGAAGTGTGGTGGGCGGGCTTGTGGCTTCGGCTCCGCTGCATGTCTGCCTGCCGAGATCGGAACCTTTCAGAGTGGTCGGGGGCCGGGGGAGTGCTGGAGGGGCCTTGGTGACCCTGGTCTCTGGGTCTTCTCCTGGGTGACCTAAATGTGTGCGAATCTGTGTTTTGTCTGTGTGTGTTCGTTGTTTAATGTTGTGTTTTGTGTTTTCCCTGTTCTTGCTCTGTCTTGAGTCGGCCACCCCTCCCCCCCCCAAAAAAATAAAATAAAAAGACAAAAAACAAAGGAAATGAGGGAAAAGGAAAAGAAAAAAAATTGAAAAGTGGGGATTGGGCCTGAGTAAATAAATATATATATATATATATATATATATATATATATATATATATATATATATATATATATATATATATATATATATATATATATACAGTATATATAAAGTATATAATATTTGTATTATCTATTTATTTAGAGAGTAGAAAGTTTTTTTTTTCAAGTTTGTTCAATTCATTAGTGTTTTTTATACCCGGATTAGAGCTAGGGAGAATACAACTATTAACCCACTGGACCCCAGGGACGCACGTTATGCGATGCCTATGCATGTAACGCTCAACCCCAGCGACGCAACGGTTGCATACGGCTTAATTACTCTTGTCCTATGGCACCTAGAGGGTTCAGATTTGTATGGGAACTACTTTAGTATCCCACGCAACAATACCGATGGTTAGAAACCCCACAATTGATTTTCCAGTATTTTGCCTACCCATTTCCCCGCGTTAATTGCGACTTTCCGCCACCCTGCAGGACCCCTAAATGACCTAGGTGAGCATTTTTGTGTGTTTATTTCCTTCATTACTAAGCGATCCCATGTGTTATCAGGAAACAAAAATTGCAACCTGCCGGTCCATTGTTGTACATTTATTATAAATCAGCTGGTGCTCAGTGGGTTAAACCGTTAGGCATACATTTTACTTTCTTAGTTCTCTCTCTCTCTCTCTCTCTCTCTCTCTCTCTCTCTCTCTCTCTACCACCACAGGAGTTGAGAAGTTGCAACATATGTCACCAATACAAGGACATGTTTTGTGTTTAGTTCATGTACAGTCACGTTCCTTAACCCTTTGACTACCAGCGACGTGTTATATTTTATTCTAGCTGTATTTAGACGATATTACGCAGCTTAGGAAGGATCTGTGGTAGTTAAAAAGGTTGGTTGAGATAGTTTGAAGCCTTATTATTGCTAGAAGTCTTTCCTAAGCTGAATAAAATCGTCTAATAGTTGTCAGAATATGATGAAAAGAGCTTCCCTGGTACTGAACGGGTTGTACATGACTCGCTTCCCTGGTATTATACCGTATGCGTTGGTGTCATCAGGGTAAATATTGACCAACGTTAGGCAGCATTAACCTTTTCAAGATCCAAGACGCATTTCTGTTCTGTTTTCTGGTAATTATTTTATGGTTTTATTCAGATTAGAAAGGGTATGTGGAAGTCAGAGGGTTGATTTGAGATAGCCTTTACCCTTTTAATACCCTCAGATCCTTCCTAAGCTGCATAAAATCGTCTAATGATAGCCAAAATATACTGCTAAAACGCATCAGAGCTTCAAGGGTATAATAAGGGTATAATTCGATGGTATAATTTCCACTTAACAGTGGAAATTATACCATCGAACGGAAATTAAACCTTTGAATTATATATATTAATATGTATATACTGTACATTCATATTATACGGTATATATTTATCATATATATATATATATATATATATATATATATATATATATATATATATATATATATATACGAGAGAGCGCACTGATAAATCCATAAATCCGTTTTAGTATTGTGCTTAACCATTTCAGTACGATGACGCCTTTCTTCCCTTTATTACGATATTATTTACAGCTTAGGCAGGACCCATTGGGAGGCAGAGAGGTCTCCAAGATACTATTAACCCTTTTGTTTTCGTCACATCATTCCCTAGCTTAGTACAGCTTGAATTACGCCATCATGTAATTCATATGTTACGTAAGTTAATATACGAACGTTCGGGGCAATGTTTCATTATCAATTAAAGAAACTGTTGATAGCGTAATGGTTAGTGTGCGGAATGTCGGTGTGAGTATCCTAGGTTCGAATCCTTGGAGTACCACATATATTCATTAGTTTCATTTCAATAATTAGGTATATTTGTAAGTTAATTCTTGGGTTGGTGAAAATGAATACACAGTCTATAAGTTATGTGCTATGAAACCTTAACTCTTTTCTATCTGATGACGTCATTACTATTCTACCTACCTCCAGACGATTTTACTCAGCTTTGATTGATTTTGTTTTAACATCTACTGTATGTAGCTGTATATTTTACCGGAAAATCTATAAACTTAGCAAGAGGGGGTTTGGGAGCGTTTTTAGCTTGTAGGGAGTCTGAGCAAGCCATATTTTCCCGCAAGCTTTGTACTTACGTATACTGTATATACCATTAACCCTTTCACTACCGGGGATGTATTTTGTTGTTTTTATCAGCTACATTGAGACGATTGTATGCAGCTTAGGAAGGATCTATTATAGTAAAAAGGGTTAACAGAGATAGTTCGTAGCCTGTTAAGTGCTGGAGGCCCCCATAAAACTGAATAAAATCGTCTAATAGTAGCCCTAATTAAGTTAAAAAGACGTTTCCGGTACAGAAGGGGTTAATAATTTCCTGTGTAGAATTAAAGGCCAAATGGTGACATCTACTGTAATCGAATTCACTTCCTTTGTATTCTAATCCAAGGCCTCTGTATACCGTATTGCCTACAACGTATCTGAATGGAGAACGAGGTTAATAAACGCAAAGTATTATTAGCCACTAACGTAGTGTCTATATACTTTGAATAAACGTACCGCGCATTTAATGTTTAGTTTCCTGTATATGGCTCTCTCTCTCTCTCGCGCCGAATTGTAGCCGAATTATTGTACCACAAATAATGATTGTATCGAAATTTATTATTGTCTGTTCGCATCCACTCTGTGAGGCGTTAAGGGTTAGGTTAAATGGTTCACTTTTTGCATGTATTCATTATTTTTCTAGTTTCCTCCCTAGACCTCCATCAAATTTAAAAAAACATCCATTAGATCCCCCATCTAGATTAATTTGTAACTTTCCCAGCCAAAGGCTGGTTCTTCCAACATTAAAGGCTCACTATATTTCGCCAGGGAAGAAATTGATACCTAAATAGCACGAAAGGTCTAAATTTTGACGAAGAAATGGGGTGAAAGGTCTTAAAATAGACTAATTAATGGGGGAAACATCTTAACATCTGAAAACTAATGGGGCTAAACACGAGGGAGAAAGGAGTCCATAAAAACGACCCATGTCCCCTTAAATAAAGGTTATTAAGTCAAGCCACATCTCTGATATATTGGTAGTCACGCTAATAAGTGATGTCTCGGCACCAAGTATGTTTTGATCAATAATTGGTATCAGCAATATTTAAGCTTCATTTCTTCATATCGAGTGAAATATACAAACATGATCCTACACTTACCCACTCTATTCAACATCTGGCAGACATTAATACAGCACAGACCAAGCCAAACTTAGTGACAGCTGGGACATGACTTATTAGCGTGACCGTACATGTTCTTACAACTTGCTTCACCCTCTGCGTTTTATCATATTAATGATTTCAAAGTAAGTTAAGGGGAGGTACAGTATATATAGGGCTTTTCGGGACCCCCATCTCCCTCATGTTTAGCCCCATTAGTTTTGACATTTTAAGACGTTCGACCCATTAGTTAGGCGATTTACCTTTCGTCCCATTTCCTTGTCAATTATAAGACCTTTTGTGCCATTTAGGCGTCGATTTTTTCATGGCGAGTGATAACGAGCCTGTTTTTTTAAGAAGAATTGGCCTTCGGCCGGGACATTTTTCTACCGAAAAATGTAGGCTACAAATCTATCTTGAAGATACTAGTGTACTGTCTGATGGCGTAATGGAATTTGAAATGTAAGAGGGGTCTAGGGAGTGTTTTTTAAGCTTGATGGAGGTCTAGCCAGGAAACTAAAAAGTATATGAATGAATAAATATATAGACCAAAAACTAACCCCTACCCTCCCTAATTTACAGAGTTACACAGATACTCAGACCACACAGACCTTGCAGTCCATACTAAACGGTCCGACCTTAACCCGGGAATGACAAGGAGACTCTTAAGAGGTTTTGGTGGAGGAAGGCGACGGGACTCTTAAGATCCAAGGCATAAAAAAAAAAATCAAAAGACCCCAGTAGCACTCAAAACAAAGGAATATATGATGGAGATCATTCCCCTCCATACCTTCTACCGCTCCTCCACGTTTCAAAAAACCCTCCCCCCCCCCCCCCACCCTTCAATTATCACCTATTTGTCTTCTTATTCCCTTGTTTGTCGGTTTATTTATCGCGCCAATATCTCCAACCCGATTCCAAGGTCTTCTGGTACGCATATAGAAAGTTTGGGAAGAGAAAGAAACCAAGAGAGAGACATCAGTCTGCCTTCAGGCTTCGAAGAGGGAGGATATAGGTCTCGTTCGACTCTCACCTTATGACTAGAGGGTCGGCAATAATTAGTCTTTTTCACCCCCCAAATACTATTTCCACTTGTTTTATTGCTGTTATATGTTAATATCTTCATATTAAACGTAAAATAGGTGCATATGAATAAGTAATAACGATATTTATGGTAAAATTACGATTTTAGGCGGGAATGAACCAAAATATCCTCGCTTGGCAGGAGGGTTTGAACTACCATTGGCGCACCGCTCTCGGGTTAATACTACTAGAGAGACAAGGACAGCTAATAGTAGAAGTATAAGAAAGCAAAGTAGAAGGCTCTCTCCCCGCACTGCGCTCCCTCCAGATAAAATGCTGCACCGGAAAATAGGAGGAAGTGTAACCTTATAGGTCAGATAATGCCCACAAAAAATGTTTTGTGTATAGGATAGAAAGAAATTTGTCTGAAAGGAAATTTACGCTTCCATACCTTCTGATTTTAAATTTATTAATTCATTCATTACAGAGAGAGAGAGAGAGAGAGAAGAGGGGGGGGGGGGTATCAGATTATGGGAAAAACAAACGTTTTCAACTTGTTTTGTATATATACAGTACTGTACAGTACTGTGTGTGTGTACTGTGTGTATATATATATATATATATATATATATATATATATATATATATATATATATATATATATATATATTGTATAATTATATATATTGAGATGACAGGGGATAAAGATATTCCCAACATACCTGCCAACCATCTACCACCCACAATGAGCATATCAGATCAAACCATCCGCGTTGCTAGCATAAGAACCTGCAGTGGCAACCAGAGACCCCAAAGAAGCAACAACGACAACAAGAAAAGATCAAAGAAGGAAAACACGGCTCGGAGGGGAAACTACGATAGCCGCCCAGACCAACAAGTGGACGCAAAGGACTCCAGCAACGCTATGCAACTACATCACCAACCCCTGCAATGTGCCCCTGTAGAGTATCAAAATCATAGTAAAGTGAATGTTAAGATGCAAAGTAATATTTAGAACCAGTGCTAACTCATCACAACAGTGCAAATAGTGAAGAAATGAACAGGCAAGAAATAACAGAACAGCCGCACATGTCATACATAAATATCCCTCAGATCCAGCACAAGCCAAATACCAAAGTTAAATAAACGTATGCATCATCCTCAAGTAATCCCCAAGTGCAAACAAACCTTAGTGCGACAGGCTCCCTGAAAGAACACAAAGCCAGTGTCACCCAAGCCCCTCTTGCCCCGAAACCGGGCAACGAAAGTGCCGACAAAAACGGAGTCCCTATATGCGCGCTGAACAAAGTTGAATTAAGCAATCAGCCTACTGGCTTTTCTACTCCATTGAGTTCTGTACTCGAAGTTCCCGAGTTAGAAGGGAAAACAAAAGGTACAAGTCTTAGCGAAGAATTTTATTCTTTATCTTCTAGTAATCACCCATACCAAAGGGGGCTAGAACATAATTCAATTGGAATCTTCTCCAAATATGAGATTCCAATCGAATCGCAAGAACTTGTACACAGCAACCTCTTGAGTCTTTCTCGTGATTTAGTACTCACAGCCAGGGACGAGATTGAATCATTGGCTGCTATATCTTTTGATCAGATCATAATAGATGACATAAGTACTTTTAGTGCAAGCTTAGTTAACACCATTCAGCCTAGGCTTGCATCACCATACTTCTTCGAGGTTCAGGACAGTCCTGCAGTTATATCAACTGTCCACCTACGCCTGGAAATACCTTAAGTTTACCAAGTGTAGGGGATCCTTTATTGTCATCCTCCAGGTTCAGCGTGAATAGTTATCAAGTGCGCTGTGCCGAGACGAGAGAAGGTAGAGAGAGAGCCGAACGAAAACTGGAATTGTTTGGGCCTAGCTGGGAAATGTGAAATCCCAGGTCCCTGTAGTCAAGAACCAAGACAACCGTGCCTCCACCAGTGTGCTCCAAACTCGCTCTACCAGTGTTCTACTCTCTACACAAACCTTTAAGTGTTTTTCTTGTTCGTAATGGTAACGATGATTATAGTGAGGGACTAGACTGAGGTATGTTAAGGTTCACAGTGTTAACGTAATCCAAGAAGATTTTCCATTCTTCTCTCCTTTATTTATAATTCGTCGCTCTGTTTCGGGAGAACAATACACACATCTATCGTGCAGAAAATATCTATATACTTCCTCGAATACAGGCTCCTGTATTCTTCGACGTGGAAATATATATATGTTTATCCGGTTATAAAGACCTACACTTACATGTAAAGCTTGAACACTTATTCAGACCTGAGTTTATACGCTACGTATCATTCGGCTACAGTCAGATCCAATAGTGAAAGTTCAGTCGCAGAGTAATTGCTCCTCAGTCACGTATTGATGACTAATATTTCAACCATACGTTTATGAAGTTATATTTCATATTTAGTACTCTTTGAGTTATTATAGTTTAATTACTTGCTCAAGTTACTTTAACTTATTGTTCGTTTAGAAATCAAATACTGTCCTATTGTCCATACTTATCAGTGCTACGGTTACAACATCGCAGTAACTATTATTTACTTACATTCAAGCCATATTTGAAAGCTTTGTATATTTATTTTTAACATTATTATTCTCTATATATGAATGTTATGTTTACTTTTCCAGAGACATATTGAGATTGTATATCCTTTACTTGTGTGTTTTGTGTCCATTGCTAATTACTAGTGTTGATTAATAGAGCCAAAGCTGATCCCTACCCAGCGGAGAGGTACTGTACCTAAGTTGATGATTAGCGCTGATTCCTAAGGTGGAAATCGCAATCAGATTATCTCACGTTTTCTCAAAAACGTGGCATAACAATAGGTATACAAATTAAGTCTACATATTATAAAAATATAAACATTTGTTATGAACATTTCCAAGCACAATACCAAGGTTGTGTAAAAATCTGTTAACCGTATTGTTATGTTATGTTTAACATCGTTATCGTGATGGGCTGGTCTATCTGGTGATGGGCTGGTCTATCAGAGTGAGAGCTGAGCGATCTCTGCCATACCCATAGCTTACTCTGACTGTTCCTCTTACTTATATATCTTCTAGATCTCAAGTGACGGCATCATTTCCGTGGATCGACCTCCCTACTGCCAACCTATAAGTTGGCAGATTGGGAGCCAAAGCGTCACATTTTTCCCTTGCCCCTCAACTTTCCCTTCATAATTGCTGAGGGGCACAGGGCCTTGGGTGGGGCTTTGGTTTCCCGGGCGTTTCCGCGCCCTCCTCAGCTCCCTGCCTTAGAGTGGCTTCGGTCACCCAGGCTTTGTTAGTGGTAAGCAGGGAGGGTTTTGTGGGGGTGCTCTATGGCCTTGGCCTTGCTCGGGACCTTGGGGCTGTTCGGCCAGGCAGCCTGGGGAACAACAACAACAACAACAACATCGTTCTTAACACCAATAAACACACAAATTTAATTAATTTGTGTTCTTTTATTTAAAAAACATTTATTTTAGTAAGCGTTGTTTCCACATAGCGATTTTGACAGTTATTTTGCCTTTATATTGTCTTTGTCCCAGTTTTGGTTTGTTTAGTTTGCAAGTTTTACATTTTAATGAAAGCATGTGATCCTCCTAGGATTTGAACCAAGGATATCTCATACAGAACTTACACGCTCTAACCGTTACACCATCAAGACAAGCCTATTCAAACACTATAAGAGAATTTGGCCTATTTGCTATTATGCAGAGGCTGGTCAACTCAACCAGTAGCTCTAAACCAGCACTGTTAGCTTAAGTTGAGTCAAGGTAGGTTAGTACAGTCGACCTAATAAGTGATGTATCGGCACCAAGTATATTTTGTTCTATAATATATATCAGCAATATCTAAACAGGATTTCTAAATTTTGAGTGAGATATACACACATGTTCCTATACTTACACTCCCTATTCAACATCTGACAGACATTAATACAACACAGAGCAAGCCAAACATAATGACAGCTGAGACACGACTTACTAGCGCTACTATACAGTCATGGTCAGGTATTGTTGAACAGAATAACTTGCTCATGTAGTAATGTACCGGTACACCCTATGTGGTGGATTGTGTTCTTTTATTTATAAATTATTATTTTACTTAAGCGTTGTTTCCACATAGCGATTATGATTAGTTGTTTTGTCTTTTTACTGTGTTCGTATACGTTTTAGTTTTCTTATTTTGCAAGTTATAAATTATAACCTAACGATATAAACAAGACGGTGAACACTTACTACTGCATCTCAGCAACTTGATCTTTGTGGCTCAAGTAGTTTACCAAAATATTGGATTGTGCTCTGGGAAGATTTCAACGATTAATATCCGGTCGGAAATCGAAAGCAAAAACTATCTGATTATTAGATCGGACTGGATCGAATCGGACTTGAAAATGCTAATAAATATCAATTATCAATCATGAAATACAATTACTGTCCCATTTACTCAAACATAACCTATTTTCATTCACGTTATATAAGTTATTTTGTTTTTATTATATCCGTTTTGTCTCTGTATTGTGTCATTCCTGTTTTGGTTTGTTTATTTTCCAAGTTTTACATTATAATTAGTTTGGTTCAGAACAGACCTATCAACCCTAAGTTGATATTGCTAATCCTTTACCTAAATATCATTGATTAAATATTTTACAAAATTAAATTATAAAATACAGCCTAAATTACATTTCTACATATGAATATTCTGACTTGTATTACAGTACTTCTAAATTCTGTGATGCACTATTTCAAAGATATTATCCTGTGAGAGGGTTTCCAGGTTCCTAATCATATATCTTGCACATTGCACTATCATCTCCACCCCATGTCGCATACATACATATACATACTGTACATACATATATACATAAAATTTTAAGACTGAGTGCTCCACACATACGTGCAGTTTCAGTCTCTTGTCCTAATGGCGCCGTTCCCGGTAACCATGTTAAGGGCTGCTTCACTTGTCAAGTTTTTGGATTTGAGAACGGCATATATAGTTAGATCCCAGGTCTTCCTCGGTCCACCCCTTGGTGCAGCTCCCTCCACAATCACAGACCTGCATCTTTTCACCCAATTTTGTTCATCCATTCTCTCCACATGTCCATACCATCCCAGTCTACTTGTACGTATCTCCTCACTAATACTCTTTATACCTAAACGTCTCCTCAGCTCATCATTTGTTATTCTATCCTGCAGCCTGGCCCCACACATCTATCTCACATGACATGACATACATGACATACATACATATACTCTGGCACATACCCCCATTTTTTTTTTTTATTGGGAGTGGCGGACTCGAGACAGAGTCCGAATAGGGACAACATAACAAAAAAACAAAAAAAACAAAAAAACAAAAATCACACACATATACTGTAGGTCGTCCAGGAGAAATACCCAGAGACCCAGGCCCATCTGGGGTCTCCAGCAAGATTCCCAGCTCCCAGATCTCCCGGAGAAGCTTCAGTTTTCACAAGCAGACATGCAGCGAAGCTCTACCACCATAAGCCCACCCACCATGCATCCAAGCGCACCCTTCATTTCTACCGGCTCCCCGGGCCAGGCGCCTGACTGACTATTATCTAGTCAAACTGGCACCTGACCCCCTCTCCCAATGGCATTCTCCATTCATTCAGGACCCCCGTCGCCCGCAAATGTCCGCATAAAGTATATACAAATGTTTTCCGTGTTGTGGCCGCCTTTGGAATTTTGGGGGTTACCGTGTCTAAACGAATGCGTATATCGAGACTTGACTGTATTAGTAATTAGACCTACTTTTCCCTAGTCCTAGCATTAGCAGGTTATAAGCTATGATCTACAAATTAATATAATATTGCTTATAATAAGTCACAAAAAGTATGGATTTTCTGACTAGTGTGTATTACACATATCAAAATAATAATATTATTCGCCAGTGTTTCATTATTACGCTTATAAAAAGTGTGCAGAAATTCCTGACCTTGGCTGTACAGTACTTCTTACAATTATCCAATAACCCCTTCTGTACCGGTGATGTACTTTTCATTATATGCTGGCCACTATTCGACGATTTTGTACAGATTATGAAGGGCGTCTACTCATTAAAAGGCTACAGACCATCTTAATTAATCCTTTTAGCTACCACATATCCTTCCTAAGCCTCATAAAATCGTCTAAAAGTAGCTGAAATCAAATACAAAAGGCGTCACCGGTACAGAAGGAGTTAATGCCTGTCCACGACCGTACTACGAATTGGAACTGGCTTGGTTGGCTCTGGTTGATTTGGCACTGGTTGAGGTCTACTGGTTGAGTCATCCGGGAACCCTATAATACAATTCTTGCCCAGTTAACATGAACAGGGTATAGTCAGCAGTATAATTTGTTAAGGGGAGATGGGCGTATTTATTGGATCATTTATGTGTCTTTTTATTATTTAATTAGTTTCCTCCCTAGACCTCCATCAAGCTTAAAAATTACATCTATTAGATCCCCCTTCTAGATTAATCTTTACATTTTTCGGTTGGACTGGTTCTTCCAAAATTACTGGCTCACTATCGTTCACCAGCAAAAAAACTGACACCTAAATAGCACGAAAGGTCTTAACACTAGATTAGCGGGCTAGCGGTTTATTTATATGTACCGCCCAGCGGGGTGTTTTTAGCCAAAATAGGGCTGTTTACGTGATCATTTTCATGCCTAAATAAGACCCAGAGCGTAAAACAAGTATCTATCCCTAAAAGGGCATAAACAGAGCTTTCCAATGACACCATAACGATCCTTTTATGATGGCTAGTTTTCTTGCAACAACCGCGCAACGCGAGTGCAAAAAGCATGTAATTCGGCACTTTCCCCATACAATTCCGTATATAGCGAGTGAGAGAGGGAGGGAGGAGGTGGGATTCGTGTCAGTAGGTTCGCCGCGGTGGTCTGGAGCAGTCATACGCTCGCTACTCTCCTGCCACCACTTGTCTCTCTCTCTCAGCAACATTACGTGCTGAAATTGCCACACGACCTATGTCGAGCGCCGCCAGATAGTCCAGATTTATTATACTCGACTTATGTTGCGCGCCGCCAGTTAAGGGTTAATATTAAAAAAGAAATGGGGCAAAAGGTCTTAAAATCGACAAACTTATGAGCCGAACATCATAAAATCTGAAAACTAATGGGGCTAAACACGAGGAAAAAGGGGGACCAGAAAAACGGCCTATCTCCCCTTAAGCTTCAGGACTATAAAAATAACATGTCATCATACTTAAGGAGTTAAGGACAAGTATACATTTGCATAATCCTATACTTGCAATATACAGTATATAATTTGTGAAGCTACAGGAATATATATAAAAAAAACATCATAATAAAAGGTTTAAGGACAAGTATAAAATTGCATAATCCTATATATACTAACTAAGCTACAGGACTATATGTAACACACGTCATCATACTTAAGGGATTAACTTACTCATGTAGTGATGTACACCCTATGTGGTGGATTGTGTTCTTATATTTCATAATTCTATTTTGCTAAATCGTTGTTTCCACATAGCGATTTTGATTAGTTATTTTGCCTTTATATTGTCTTTGTCCAAGTTTTGGTTTGTTTATTTGCAAGTTTAACAATTTAATTAAGGACAAGTATATATTTGCATAATCCTATACTTACATCTACATCTGGGAAGACTATTTACAGATTATATACATAGCACCATATGTATGTACGGTTGCGCTAATAAGTCATGTCCCAGCTGTCATTACGTTTGGCTCGCTCTGTGCTGTATTAATGTCTGTCAGATGATGAATAGGGTGAGTAAGTGTAGAAACATGTTGGTATAATTATCTCACTCAACAAAAAGAAATCATGTGTAAATATTGCAGGTACCAATTATTGATCAAAACATAATCGGTGCCGGGACATCACTTATTAGCGTCACTGTACAGTTAACCTGAGACAAGTGCTGTAAATGAGTGACAGGATTTAATGCTCTCACAGGTCTAATTATTTTATGAAAGGGAGGTTATCAGTTTAACAATACAGTATAGTATCTGGTGCAACATTCTGCGAGTTATTGTGATATTTTCTTTAATTTTTATTAAGGGTCTTCATTGTTTTTGCCATTTTCAAACAATGTATTTTTAGTTTACCCCCTAGACTTGGAAAAACATAACTCCAGACCCCCTTCAAGGTAAAAAAAAAAAGTCCCCCAGACGCACTTCAAGTTAAGTACAGTATGTACATTTTTTAGTAGAAAAATTTCCCGGCCAAAGGCCGGTTTTTCTCAAATTGCAGGCTCGCTTTTGCTCGCCCAGGAAATTTTGACACCCTATTGGGTTGAAGTGTCTTGTAATCGCCAAACTAATGAGGTGAAACGTCTTAAAATTTCCAAACTGATGGAGTAAAACAGGGAGGATCCAAACACACCTGCCCTGCACCAAATGGGGTTAAAAGTTTGTAATAACATAGTATAAAGTAGTCAAGACCACTTGATTATTAATATGCACTATCCTGTTATAGTGGTCAAATGCAGCCAGCTCTCCACAGTAAGTGTCCCAGGTTCATGTCCTTGGCTACTGTACCTTCACCTGCCATAATATATACACTCGGTTCAATTTGTATCTATTCCAAATGAGATATTGCACTGCTATGTATATTATTTTATTAAACACTCATTTGAACCAATATTGAACCAAAATGAGGTAATACTATGCTACCGTATATGCCACATCCAATAAGAATCCACTCATTTGAACCTGTATTGAATCCCTAAAAGATCTATCTATCTATTGCCTGACGCCGTGATCCCCGAAGGGATGGCCACGAACGAAATGCCCCCATGCACCTCTGTCCCCAGTCAGTCGATGCCCCTCCTCCCAACCAGCACCGCCTTTATCCATATGCTTCTTCACTCCATTCTTCCACCTCTCTTTCGGTTTACCTCTCCCTCTCTGTCTTTCCACCTCGCTCTTGTACACCCTCTTAGTCATTCTCTCGTTACCTGTACTATAATACTGTAATTTGCAATATAGTATCCCAAAAGGTTGAGATTGGCTTTATTGGGCCAAATATTCAGAAGCGTTTCTAATTATTATGACTTGTGAGCGTACAGTCCTGGACAATAATTGGGAAAACATCCACAACTTTGACTGCAATGGGAGAGAGGTATCCTGACCAGGATTCGAACCCACTCACTCCAGGTATACAGTATTTGGGAGAGTTGGGCACCATATCCGCTCATGGCCGAGTGGTTACGGTGCCCAACTCTCCCAAATATACCTGGAGTGAGTGGGTTCGAATCCTGGTCAGCATACCTCTCTCCCAACCAGTCCGACATTATCATTATATACTTGACTGCAATTATTACAAAGATGAATATGTATAAAAAACAAGTGAACAATGGTAAGATAATACTTAAACTCTCGGCAAAGGGTAAACTAGCAAATTCATATGCAGTTGTCCAAATAGCAAGAAACTTCATACTTTTTTTCACCAACTCACCAATAAATTTACAAATAAACCTAACTAATGAAATCAATGAAAGTAACGAATACATGTGGTACTCCAAGGACTCAAACCTAGGATACTCACACAAAAATTCCGCACACTAGCATTAGGCTATCAAAGTACGAGAAAAAACTTGCTCATTAAAAATTGCCAGAAAATGCGCTCGTGTGACACCGACTTTACTCTGTACAGTATACAACAGATAGAACCTATAGGCTAAAAAAAATGCTACTTATTTAACCCTCTCACCTTCTTGACGCAATTTTGAGCCTATTAGGGATACTTTAAAGCCTTTGTTACCATCAGGGGTATTTAGAAACCTTTAGTTTAGTTACTTTAACCTCTGCAGTTGTCTTTGAGTTAGCTGTGGGCAGAAAACTAATTTTGGAGAGGTAATTATAAGAGTGAGAGAACTCTATTTCTCATTGCTAATCTGGCAACCTCTGCGTCATATGGTCGTGAGAGGGTTAAAGAGTATCAATTCACACATATTTTGGAATGCTTCAGTATGGCACTCATTTCAGATTATTATTAAAATAATTAGTTTAGCCAGATAATTTAGTTTTGGGAAAAACAGTAACTGTGGGACACATTTACAATACACACTTTGTGGCCAATGTTTCCTATCTCTCTATATATATACTCAGGCCCAATCCCCACTTTTCCTTTTTTTTTCTCGAAGAATACTTATTTGCTTGAAAGTGTATCAGCTTAGTTGACTGGTCAAGTTACACTTTCCAGCATCAAGTCAAGGTGATTGATAGGCCTATACAGTATATCCAAGACATCAGAAAGGCTATATACGGCCCTATAGTTGCAAGTAGGGCACCTGTATAAGAGGGTACCGTAGTGTCAACTTCACTTATAGACGCCATATTGCTTCTACTTCACGCTTTACCCCATAGCATACCATTATTTTTATACTATATTTTTCAGATCATACACCTTATATTATTCTATTTATACCTCGCTGTATTTCATCATCCGTTAATCTACATTTATCAGGGAACTTAAGTCCTCGGGGCCCCTTACTGTTTCTGACTCCTGGGACCCCTTAAGTCGCCACACTCTATAAAAAGGCACTCTAGTTAAGAGCAATGTGGTGCTCCCAACACTCCCACATGTATCTATGAGGTTGCAAGGTGGTACTGGGGCTCCCAAATAACCGCTGTATTGTATTCCTTAGTTCTCACTTAGGAGTAAACATTTCAGAAATTTCTCCAAGTTCTTTTTCTTCTCCTATTTTTTCCAGGTAAAATTATTATCCATGCTTTACAAGTATCATTAGCTTCATTTTACACTTCTATATATCCATACCTACCGGTAAAATAAACATTTGGCATTCCTGTTGCACGATATATCGTTTGGTCTTTGAATCTAAATTATACATTATAAAAAATATTACATAACTCTGTTATTTGAACACTATAGCACCAAAGTAGGGTCCAAACAAATTACCAACCCATCCAGCATCTGGGCTGCTGGTAATTTGTACAGGTCTCGAATCCGCACACTACTTTACTGTGAAGTTGTCTCTCAGGCAGATGCTCTGCAAATGCTTCAGAACTGTGTCATTATACAAACAGTACCGTATTGTCTCCTTCTCTGTGCAGCTCCCTTAATGTTAAAAGACTTGTCATTACCGTATCTACAGAAAATCCCTCTTCCCGGTCTTGTAGGATTTTATGATCTATATATACTCTTAAAAATCGCCTGGCAGTACAGTAGTATTAAAGTAGATGCAACAAATTTCAAGTGAAAAATTCAAGATTACTGGGACCCTCACGTAAGTCTCCTCATTTTAAGTTGCTTCATTATCAGACAAAAATAGTGCATACTCGCAAGAAAAATAACTCAAAATCAAGGCTTCATTTAAATTTTTTTAATTCAAAGTCTTGTATTTTTCGGAATGTAACCATAAACTTATTTGAAGAATATAACTACTGTATACTTCAGCTTCTCGTCATCAGAGCTATCATCAGCGGAATCAATGCTAAAATTGTCTCACTTACAGTGATCTTGTAATATCCTCTCTTAGTCTTCTTATTTCTCTATGATGCACCACATAGTTTAAAATAAAAAGGATTAGACTAATGTACTGTACTGGTAGAAATTCTCCGGTCGTAGGTATTTTCAACAGCTTTAACATTCATCCTATTATCACTAACATCATCACTGGTACTATTGGAATGATCAGAACTTAAGGACTTTTCTTCCTCATCCTGGTTTTGCACATCAAGAAGTATGCTCCTGGACATCACCTCGCTCAACCATTAATTGAGTAGAGAAACTATCATCTGCTTGAAGGAGTTGTGATTATTTTAGTTTATTGTCGTCGTCAGAGCCATCATCAGAAGAATCGCTGCTTACATTTTCTAAGCAACTGTGAACACGATCTAAAATAGGGATTCTCTGGTCGTAGCCGTTTTCAACAACCTTAATATTTCTCCCATCATCATCATCATCGCTGGAGCTATCGGAACTCGAGGATTCACTATCTTCACCCAGGTTTGCTATGATGTCGAGTTGTACGCTCCTAGGATTAACCTCGCAATCCTGAGTACCCTCCGTAATCCTCTCCACTGCCTGGTTGATGTTGGCAAGTGCGCTCTTCCTGCCGTGCTTCTTGGAGTTGATGTGGGAGTCCCAGAGCAACAGACGATCCACCCAGGAGCCACGGTGGAGCCAGGTCACCAGCTGGCTCATACCACCGGGGACTTGGAACATAGGCTCAAACTCAATCTGGAAGGAGACAGACAGTAATGAGAATGTGGCCGATCCATTACAAGTGGATAAATTGAGTGAAACAGAGTTTTCTTGCATTTTTTTCCTGCTCATATTATCCAATAAAATAAATTTATGATTCTAGTTTGGAGGGATATGTAAAGATGAGTACAGTAAATGGTTAGGGCTTGGTTTACATTGACATTAAAGTGATTGGGACGACCTGATGCGGGCAGAGTCTCAGTTATCTGACACAAGTTCCAGTTTTTCGGTAAACCCTCCAAATTAAAAATGTAAAATAATATCATTCTTACAATCCTACTTTTGGGGATACAGAAGTTTGGAAGTTAAGTAAATGTTTATTGCTTGCTCTGACTGGAATAAATTGAAAAAAAAATCACACGCATCTACAGTAGGTCGCCCAGAAGACCCAGAGACCTAGGCCCATTTGGGGTCTCCAGCAAAAGACACCCAGGTCTCAGACCTCCCAGAGAGGTTCCAGTCTCGGCAGGCAGACATGCAGCAAAGCTAGCCTGATGTAAGGAGAGAGAAATATTTGGGATTCATGGCTTTCTCCTGCACAACACCTTGAACATCCCCACTTCTCTTTTTTCAATAATTAAAACATACTTGGCTAGGCACTTGGTCACTGAAGGGGAAGGTGAGTACTGCTGCGCGGGCCTGAAGGAAGTTGTGTGAGGCGGCATAGTGTAGCACGTACTCCCACTGGCCCCGGATGTGTGTGATACTCTCGGAATTGGGTTTGGCCGGGACTAGGAAGAGAACGCAGTCCACGGCCCTGAAGCGGTCCCGGGTCCATTGATTGGGGTCCTGTTAGCAAATTAAATCTCATTTCAGAACTTAGCATAAATTGAAATAATTTACAGTGTCTTTAAAATATTATACAACACACTCAGAGCTACAGCAATAAGTTTAAATTCATGAAACATCAGAGCATATCTCATCCATACACATACAGTACTGTACAGTATATACAAATACTGAAAGAGTAATATTCTATACATATTATACCTATATACCTGTAGCTCCAATTGATTTTTAACATAATGGTGAGCGACACTCCAATGTGTCTGGTCTCTAGCAGTAATTTGTTTTCGTCTTTTAATCCTTTGCAGTCCTCATTAAATTTTTGGATTGTAAGTGTACAGTAGGCCTTTTGACTGTAATTGCATAACACTTACTTTGGAATACATGAAATTATACTCTGGCACATACTCAATGGCTCTGGGGTGGCCGACTCAAGACAGAGCCCGAACAGAAACAACATTTAAAGTACCAATTCTTAGGGACCGGGACTACATAAATAAATACTGTACAAATTAAAAACCAACTCTTTGTAACCGACCTGACTGCCAACATGTTCATCGACCATGTAAGGGTGGACGTAGCAGTGGTCTTGGAGGAAGGCTGCCAGAGTCTTCACCAACTTCCAGGTGCCAGCACTCTCAGGGTGGTAGGCCAACAAGACCTCTCGGGGACGCTCCTTCAGTTTCTCTATCAGGTCTGTGGTAGGGAGGGTTCTGGGTTAGTTATTATACTGGGTAAGACGTTAAAGTTCTGATTGAAAGGATGTAATTAGTTAGTTATGTAGAGCAGATTAACCAGACCACTGAGCTCCATACAGAACTCTCATAGGACTGTAATAGAGAGAGAATGAGCTATTGTTCAACTCATTCTCTCTCAGCTGTGATAGATAAGGTATAATATATCTGACGGATAGGGCCTAATAGCTGTGATAGGTAAGGTGTAATAGCTCTGACTTAATGATAAACATGGTTCTATAAGAGTCCTGCAGTAGTCTTCGAAGAAGGCTGCCAGAGTTTTCACCAATTTAAGATGCCAGTAGTCTCGGGGTCCTTTTTGAGGTTAGGATTCAAGATTTCTGGTGTAGTTATAATGAACAGACTACAGTGTCATCCAGACTCTAATTAAGAAGACATGATCACAAGTGACTAACCTCTGTTTTGCTTGATGCGCTTATGGAAAGTGATGAAGAAGGTGAGTGAGAAGCAAACGATAACCCCAAATGCTATGGACACCCAGATCCCAGGACGGCTTATCTCCTCCTCTGAAAAGTATATATATGGTATTAATTAAGATAAGTTTGGATAAGATGCTGTGAGTTTAAAGTTTATCTGCAATTATACTGAAATATGAGTCTATCCTAATAATTTTCCCCAACTTCTGCACATTATGCTGCCTGAGAGCAGTCCTCTGCATGTACGTATCATCAAGCTTGTGCAAGGGTCAGCCTTGGTCACCTGAAGGATACACGCTGTGCTTCCAATTGAGGTGACTGTTACGTCTCCTATTCCTGAAATCCCTCCTAAGGCCCCAATTCCAGGTCTTCTTTTGGTCTGACCACAGCTTCCTCTCCCTTCATTTTCAATACAAAACGTGCTTCACAAACACACAGCCGAAACCCTGCAGCCTCTTTGTTGTTGTTGCTGTTGATTGTTGTAACCTCAAGATGCCCTTTATGGGAATCCTGTGGCATCCAGGTATTCCCTGGTGCTGCACCTTCCCAGGGAGAAGTAGGATGTGGTGAGATCCGTTTGTGAGAGGGTAGCGGGGCGGGGGAGGTGTTCGTCGGTCCATGGGGTCGTAGCTTTGGGCCAACGTTCCTCCATCCTCAGCTCTCTCACTGTAGCATTATATATCGATCTTGCTATACTCATTGTATCCCCTTGGTAAATATCCATAAGGTGACCTACTATACACTAGAAAGATGGCAATGAAACAACCACTGTCACTGCCCTGGATACAATTCTCTAACACACAAATACACATACACATAATTACAAAGAGAGATATACTGTACACAACAAAAGAGATATACTGTACACAACAAAAGAGATATACTGTACACAACAAAAGAGATATACTGTACACAACAAAAGAGATATACTGTACACAACAAAAGAGATATACTGTACACAACAAGAGATATACTGTACACAACAAAAGAGATATACTGTACCCAACAAAAGAGATATACTGTACACAACAAGAGATATACTGTACACAACAAGAGATATACTGTACACAACAAGAGATATACTGTACACAACAAAAGAGATATACTGTACACAACAAAAGAGATATACTGTACACAACAAAAGAGATATACTGTACACAACAAAAGAGATATACTGTACACAACAAAAGAGAAAAAAAATACTAAAAGAGATGGAAAGAGGAAAATATAATCCATATGGCAACCATTAGGACGTGAGACCAGACCCGCATTTTAGTGGAGCACTCAGTCTTTAAATTTATGTATTTATGTATGTATGTATAACCTACCATACACTGGAGAGATAGCAATGAAGCAACCACTGGCGCCACCCTGGGTACAATTCTCCGAGACAATCTGGACGGTGAAGGCATATATCCCGGGAGTGGTCCACATCGGCAGCAATACAGTCGCCTCAGTAGTGCTGGGAACGTCAGGGGACAACAATTAAGAAGTAACTATAGCCAATGTAACAAACAAAATTATTAAACTACTGTATTTCCTCGAGTCACATAATCTGAGACTAAATTATACTGATCATGTAGTGAGGCCTATTACAGTATATGATCTTTGGTTACTGATTTTTTTTTTAGGATCTGCACTTCATTTCCTGCACCAGCACTAAATGTTAGGGTTATAGAATATATAGGCTATGCTCAGGGATAGAAGTATCTGCCGGGTGAAAAAAAGAGTACTGTACAGTATTCCTAGCACCCAAATACCTCCCAAGTTCTACACTAAAGGTTCTGTAAGGCATTATCATCCAATAAACCTAGCACTAAGTTCCACATACTGTACTTAACATATCAAACAACACACAGGGACTAATTTGAAAGAAGTGGCTATAAAATAATACTGTACTTCACAAGAATAATGAAAATGTTAACACAATATTCTTGGCTATAGATTGTATTTATCCCCTACCAAATGTGTCGGTTATCAATGGTTAGTGAACTAGTTCTCCAAATGTGAGATTCAATTCTATAACATGGTATTACTTACATTTACCTCTGCTGTGCTGGGGGAAGAAGGACAAAATATCAGTAAAGGTAGGCCTACTAACAGTACCAAAAAAAGTATCTGTGTAAAACAGTACAATACAAATATTCCTCCTAAATTTGTAACCCCATTCAAGTAAATACTCATAAGATACCAGAAAACACACATAATTTCAAGGGCAAATATCATACCCAGAAATTGCTTGTTTCTCTATATATCTATCATTTGAAAGACAGTTTTATGTCAAATGTTAATCAGTACCACAGACTTCTTGTCCGACGGGTTAACTTTTGAGCTGAGATAACCTTCAAGCTGAGCTCTTACCGCTGCTGACATTCAGTGATGCAGTTCTTAACGTTGTGCACTCCCTTAATTAACAGGGCTAGGACGTGCCCTTGTTATAGGGACTTTACATTCAATGGTCTTATCCAAACATTTGACGATCGACACATTATACGGCACAGTGCCAAACTAACAACCTAATAAGCCCTTTCCAGACAGTTTATACAGCATTCTTAAATTTCTTATAGTCTATTATCAGTTACAACCATGCAAATTGATCGAGTCTTAATAAGCCCTTTCGAGACAATACAAAATGTTTTCCCTCCAGCTATTCTATTGTACTAGGCATGAGTATAAGCCTTACTTTTCATCCGGCGTAATCACTTTCGAGCTGAGTACCGACCGCTGCTGACATTCAACGGTTCCACGCACACACTTGACGATGGACACATTGTACGACACCCGGCCAAATTTGTGAGGAACAGTCTGCAGGGTGACGGGCATGTCGGGGTCATCCAGGTAGTTCAGGTGATAGAAGAAAAACACGTGCCACTCATGGAGGGGTGTATTCCAGTGGTCTGCAATGGAATTATAATGTGAAACTTGCAAAATAAACAAAACCATAACAGGGACGACACAATATAAAGGCAAAAGAACTAATCAAAATCGCTATGTGGCAATAACGCTTTAATCAACTTTAGAGTTCTAGTAGCAGGATGGCAAACCGGGGCAATGTTATTTAGGGACTGGATTGAGCGTATGAGGAAATACAGGAAACACTTGAGATGTTGTGTGTAAGCCTTTGATCTCCCATTCGCTCAACATGTCAATACCAGCACAGCACCTTCCTGTCCACTCTTTGACAGGGAGGTGTGGTGGAGTGGTCTTGCCACTGGCCTGGTAATCCAAAGGTCCCGGGTTCAAATCCCGATGTATCAATGGGAAGATATTATTGGGATGGAATTTGTGCTGTACCTAGTATCAGTGCATTACCACAAAGCCCACCGAAACGTCAATAAAATACCCTCATTGTTCCCTGATTAAATAGCACTGTATGAATATTCCCATATTCAAAATATGCTATAGGGGTGCAATGCCTGGTGAGTTATCTGCTCAACAGGTGGCGTTGTGTGTGTGTAAGTGTGAGAGTCCGAGTGTAGTGGGTGAGACAGTGAAGCACGGGAACGAGATGGCTTCAGAGATGGGGTCGTTTCGGGTCATGAGTGAGCACCGTGCCTCATGTGAAGGCAAGATGGCAGGTGCTCGTTGTGCTCTACGTGCTTCACATGTCTCACTCCCTAGACTGGAACAAGACCTCACAGGCTTCACTGTTCATTGTAAAGTGGTGAATGTTAAGGCTCTCAGCCTATGCCCGAGAGGAAGTAAGTTGGAATATAGAAAAAAAAAAAAAAAAAAAAAAAAAAAAAAAAAAAAAAAACTCTGGCCGACAAAGGTTCCTGCCTAGCATATCTATCTATATACTGTATCTACTCAGGCACATTCCCCATTTTCTTTTCTTTTTTTTAGCTGGGGGTGGCCGACTCGAGACATAGCCCGAACAGGGACAACACAAAAATAAAAAATAAATAATGAACACACAAAAACAAAACACAAATTCACACACATCTAGGTCGCCCAGGAGAAGACCCAGCGACCAGGGATCACCAAGGTCCCTCCAACCACTCACCAATCTGCGACTCCTTAGGTGAGGTGAAGCGGTATGTGCCTCCCCACCCGACGTCATTTACAACCCTCAGCTCAAATTTCTGCTGCTTGCTGTCATTAGGGGCCTGGAAGATAGGGCAGTCCCAGAACAGGGGAGGCCCGGGCAGGGGGAGGGTCACGTTGGACAGAGTGAACCGTCGACAGATGGGGGCTATGTCAAAGATAGTGTAGTAGAATCCATATTCCAACTCTGCAGATAGATGAAAGAAAGGTGGAATATATTGCTACTTGTACGAATAATTGCCATAAACCTCACCAAAACAAATTATAACTTTAGAATATATTGCTACCTGTACGAATAATTGCTATAAACCTCACCAAAACCAATTATATCTTCATTGAAGAGGAGAAAGTTATAACAGAATGGAGGTTTGTTGAAGAATATGTACTAGAACCTGAACTCAACTCTGCAGATGGGTGAGGGATAGATTAAATATATTGCTACCTGTTCTAATAATTGCCATAAAGTTCACCAAAATCAGTACTACAGTACAGTATATTCAATGGAAACAAAGAGGGAAGCAAATCAAATTTATGAAATTTTAAAAATATTCTGAAATTTACATACTGTAGATACAAACACACACCAGAGAAAGGGTTACATTGGAGAGTGTGAAACATTGACTGATGGGAGGTTTATCAAAGTAGCTAGGTGTAATGGTACCCTTTGACTACAGGGGGTATTTTCTGAGTTTAATAAAATTGCCTATTGTTAACCAGAATACAAGAACCCAAGGTATTAATGCATTGAAGGATTTCATCGAGGTAGTTAACATACCCAAGGAGATGAAGTATGCCTCCTCGCCCAGGCAGAAAACGGTATTTAGTATAAAATTACACTTATAAACCATTGAACCCCATAGACTTCTTTCCCAAACTGAATAATACTGTAGGCCTACTGTCCAATGTTACCCAGAATATATTGAGAAATAATGTCATCATAATGTATGTACAGTATGTATGTATGTACAGTATGTATGTATGTACAGTATATACTCAGGCACAATACCCCACTGTTCCTATTTTTTTTTTTTTTTTTTTGGGGGGACGCCGACTCAAGACAGGGCCCGAATAGGGACAACACAACAGAAAGCAATGAACACACAAAAACAAAACACAAATTCACACACATCTAGATCATCCAGGAGAAGACCCAGAGACCAGGGTCACCAAGGTCCCTCCAGCACTCCCCCGGCCCCCGACCACCCGAAAAGGTTCCGATCTCAGCAGGCAGACATGCAGTGAAGCCCTACCACCACAAGCCCGCCCACCATCATAATGCAGGTGTTATTATAGAATAGCTTACCGTTCCAATTTGGCGAGGGAAATGTCAAGTTGAAAACGGTCCGGCCTCCCATCCAATTATTCTGATAGTAGACGTGGAACTTGAACAACATATCCTCCCATGTGGATTCATAGGAGGGCCTTACCATGTTACTGCATTCTGAAAAGATGATGTCGATAAGCATACTCAATTAAATTATCAGGTTGACAAATGAGAGACTTTTCATATCCTGTCTCAAAACTAAGTCCATTGTTTTAAGTCATTATTGTTATTCATATCCTGTCTCAAAACTAAGTCCATTGTTTTAAGTCATTATTGTTATTCATATCCTGTCTCAAAACTAAGTCCATTGTTTTAACCCTCTCACGACCATAGGACGCAGAGGTTGCCAGATTAGCAATAAGAAATAGATTACTCTCACTGTTATAATTACCTCTCCAAAATTAGTTTTCTGCCCACAGCTAACTCAAAGACAACTGCAGAGGTTGAAGTAAACAAACTAAAGGTTTATAGATACCCCTGATGGTAACAAAGGATTTAAAGTATCCCTAATAGGCTCAAAAATTGCGTCAGGATGTGAGAGGGTTAAGTCATTATTGTTGTTGTTATTGTTGTTGTTGTTGTTGTTGTTGTTGTTGTTCCCCAAGCTGCCTGGCCGAACAGCCCCAAGGCCCCGAGCAATTCCAAGGCCATAACCGAGCGCCCCCACAGAACCCTCCCTGCCGACCACAATAAAGCCTGGGTGACCGAAGCCACTCCATGGCGGGGAGCTGAGGAGGGTGCGGAAACGCACAGGAAACCAAAGCCCCACCCAGGGCCCTGTGCCCCTCAGCAATTATGAAGAGAAAGTTGGGGGGCAAGGGAAAAATGTGACGCTTTGGCTTCCAATCTTGGTAGATTGGGAGGTCAATCCACGGAAGAGACGCCGTCACTTGAGATCTAGAAAATATATAAGTTAAAGGAACAGTCAGAGTAAGCTATGGGTATGGCAGAGATCGCCTCACTCTGATAGACCAGCCCATCACCACATGACTAGAACCCAATCCTCTCAGCATCAGCTAGGAAAGGCCCTAGAAAGCCGCCTTTGGCGGGGGGATAGCTCTCCTATTTCAACCCCTTTCGGGGTCGGGCACCCGCCCATTATTGTTGTTGTTGTTGTTGTTGTTGTTCCCCAAGCTGCCTGGCCGAACAGCCCCAAGGCCCCGAGCAAGGCCAAGGCCATAACCGAGCGCCCCCACAGAACCCTCCCCGCCGACCACAATAAAGCCTGGGTGACCGAAGCCACTCCATGGCGGGGAGCTGAGGAGGGTGCGGAAATGCCCGGGAAACCATAGCCCCACCCAGGGCCCTGTGTCCCTCAGAAATTATGAAGAGAAAGTTGAGGGGCAAGGGAAAAATGTGACGCTTTGGCTTCCAATCTTGGTAGATTGGGAGGTCAATCCACGTTAGAGACGCCGTCACTTGAGATCTAGAAAATATATAAGTAAAAGGAACAGTCAGAGTAAGCTATGGGTATGGCAGAGATTGCTCAGTTCTCACTCTGATAGACCATCCCATCACCACATTACTAGAACCCAATCCTCTCAGCATCAGCTAGGAAAGGCCCTAGAAAGCCGCCTATGGCGGGGGGATAGCTCCCCTATTTCAACCCTTTTCGGGGTTGGGCACCCGCCCATTATTGTTAACGCAATGACTGCGGAACTTGTCATATGACAATTGCTTAGTCACCAGTGTACCATACGGGGGTTTAGACTAAAAGTAACCTTCATTCCCTGCACATTTTCATGTATAAACAAGAGCTAGAACGTATTTCAATTATATATCCCTGAAAGCAGGTTAAGGGGAGATGGGTCTTTTTTCGGGACCCCCTTCTCCCTCATGCTTAGCCCCATTAGTTTGGTGATTTAAAGATCTTTCACCCCATTTATTTGGCAATATTAGGACATTTCGTGTCATTTAGGTGTCAATTTTTTCCTGGAGAGCGAAAGCGAACCTGTAATTGTAGGACAAACCGGCCTTTGGCCGGCACATTTTTCGGTTAATTTTTTTTTACAAATTCATCTCGAAGAGGGGTCTAGTGGATGTTTCATTAAGCTTGAAGGAGGTCTTGGGAGGAAACTAAAAAATAATATATAGATGAATAAATTAACAAATAAATAGCCCATCCCCCCTTAAACTTTCAAATATTCTTCAATAAATGGCCATTAATTTAAGTGATATGGAAACTCACCCCAAGGTTATATTACCGAAATAACATCTCCACAACAACATGCAATATTGTACAGGTCTCCCTCACTATCCGATGACCCAATTTACAATATCATTATGGGTTTTTAGGTGTTTGTGTTTGGGCTTTGGCTGGTATGAGAAGGCATCCCCATTTTACCCCATTAATATTAGGGTTTGCTATACGATTTTTCTATTCAAGATCGGGTTTTCAGGAACGTAACCCAATCGTAAATTGAGAGAGACCTAAAAACCCTCTCTCTGATGGGATGGATTTTCACCCTGGCCTACCGAATGTACAGGTCTCCCTCGATTTACGATTGGGTTACTTTCCTGAAAACCCAATCTTAAATTGAAAAATCATATAGCAAAAACCCTATAAATTTATGAGGTAAATGGGAATGCATTCTGGGACCAGCCAAAACCCAAACCCAAACCCCTAAACCCCTATACAGTAATGATATCGTAATTGCGGGGCATTGGATAGTGAGGGAGGCCTGTAGGCTACTGAAATAAATTTAACTTTACCTTTACTTATCCTTTGGAAGTTGCAGCTTCCATGATCACCCTCTTGAAGGCTTAACTGAAATGAAAAATGAAAACATACATATATTTGGAATATCAGTAGACTGTACCAGTAGTTACACTATACATGCCTATGGCCATTAATAGGTATCGGTAGCCAATATTGAATGAATATGGTACTTTTACTTAATAAAGGAATACCGGTAATTGCTTTTCATATGACGTGGGATCAGACCTTACGGTCTGATCCGATTCAAGATCAGAGCATAAGGTCTGATCTTGAATCGAAAAACCTGACAGGTGAGGCAGCTTTAAACAGGGCAGCCTGGAACACAGTCCTTATGTCATGAGAACAGAACTGCACTTTGTGTGGAGCACTCGGTCTTTAAATTTATGTAGGTACAGTACTTTATGTATCTACTGTATATGTATAACTGTATATGTATAACTGTATATGTATAACTATTACACAGCTAATAAGACTCGAAGCATACTGATACCATTAATTTTGGTCTATAGCCATACCGGTACCTTTTAATTTCGAAGTCGATTTTCAGTCAAGAGTTAACATGCACAAACTGGTGCACTTTCTTTTTTCTTATGTCAAACCTATCTCTCTTTTATTTTCTTAGATTGGGCTAGCAAAAACCTCCCCCCAAAAAATATGCTAGAGAAATTGAGAATACAGTACAGCAAATTACCGCAGGATATGGATGAAATTAAGGGGATAGTGCCTATTTTTTTGGTCTATTAATTTGTATACTCTTTATCTTTTATTTTATTTCCTCGCTAGACCTCCATAAAGCTTAAAAATCACCCCCTACACCCCTTTTAAGATGAATTTTTAAATTTTGAATTATAAATAGGCCGGTTCCTCTTAAAATAACAGGCTCGCTATAGCTCGGCAGGAGAAAATCGACAATTAAAGGTGAATTACATAAGCTGCACACCTAGTATTGTATATGTTGTATGCATCAAAACATATTAAGGATGCTCAGGTTTATGTATAATACAGTATAGTAAATTCACGTCAGTAAAGAAAACAAACATTCAACATTTGTATATCTGGCGGCGCCTGATAGTTGACTGTCTTGCAAATTTTGCGGCATCCAGTACTGTGATGACGTCACAGAATCCGATAGTTGTCAGGCAACAGAAATTTTCTTGACCCGATTTATTTTATATGTTAGGGGCAAATTTAAGGATATTCCCGATAATGGTGTATTACCGTACTAGAGCATTTAACGTTCTGCTAGATAACTTATCTAACTTTTTGTGTAATTCACCTTTAAGTGGCACGAAAGGTCTTAACATTGACAACGAAATGGGGTAAAAGGTGTTAAAATCGTCAAACTAATGAGCCGAACGTCTTATACAGTAATCTCAAAACAAATAGGGCTAAACATGAGGGAGAAGGGGTGCCAGAAAAATTACCTATCTCCCCTTAATTCGTGGCCATCCCCTTGGGGATTAAGGTACCTGGCCATAGTTAGATATAAACCAGTAATCCAACCTATAAAGTTTTATATGAACAATACAAGTTAGGTTATGTAAGTCAGATTAGCTTAGGAGACTGTGGCCGTTTTGAATTTAAGGGGAGATGGGCGTATAAATTTGCTCACTTATATATATTTGAGAGTTCGGGCGTACCGCCAGCCTTGTTTACACTACACGGATCGTCGTCGGACGCTTGCCATCATGTTCCCGTCTATTTTGACAGCCTTTGGATACAATAATATGTCCCTCACCCCCCCATGACATAGTGTCATCATCATATATATTGCCAGCAGGGAGCAAATAACCGAAAAAATCACCGTCAAAATAGACACGAAGTTAACCGCGGCGATCACCCTATGATGATGACAATATGTCATGGAGGGGTGAGAGGGACAAAGCCCCCCCTCAACATATTATTGTATCCAACGGCAGTCATAATAGACAGGAACATGATCGCAAGCGTCCGCCGCCGCTCCGCGTAGTGTAAACAAGGCGGGTGATACGCCCGAACACTACATTCTCAAAAATTGACACCTAAATAGCACAAAAGGTCTTAATATTGACAAAGTAATAGGCCAAACGTCTTAAAATCTGAAAACTAAGGTGGTTAAATATGAGGGAGAAAGGGGACCAGAAAAAACAGCTCATCTCCCCTTACGGTAAATCAATGCAACAATTTATGATGTCATCTGGCAGCATTTGGAGGATTTATTGCACTGTTATCGGTAACAAGACTGATGATATATTAAATTAGGAGACAGGTTGTTAAGTTTAAATGTTTACCTCATAAGCTGCCAGACCAATGAGTGTTGCTGATAAATGTTGAGGAAAAATAAGCTTGTGTTATACCAGCTTTACCTGGTTATCGCAGGGTATGTCGAGCACATTGCCGGGCTCATTGTTCGGGTAGCCACACAGGGAGGACTGGTTGTGGTTGCAGTAGGGCGTGTTCCTGCACAGTTCTTCATTCCTTATTTTACCTTCATTCAGACCCCACAAGCAGCTCAGGACCACCAAGACTGTGCACATGTACAGGATTCGTCGAGACTCCATGATGCTTCCTTCAATGACATAGGCCCATAGAAGTGTGTGTGTCTCTCTCTGAAGTGTGGTGGTTATAGGTTATGGTGTGAGGTACTGTACAGTACTCTACTACTCTGGGAGATAGCTAGTAAATGGTGCATACAGAAAAAATCATGTACTGTACTTGTAATGATTTTGAACAAACTCAACATGTCCCAATGGCTTTATATAACAACTGCTACACCAAGACGATTGTGCGAGAATTGTGATTTGTAAGTTCCGGTAGGCCTATGTACAAGCAAATGTACGTCAATCATAATCAATACAAGGGTCCCACAACCTATGGGTAAAGGTAAATGTACAGTAGTTCAGTACTCGCATTGCACCTTGCGAGTCTCGCAAGGTGACAAATCGGGACAATGTTGTCTTGGGACTGGATTGAGTGTGAGAGGGAATACAGAAAAAATTGCCTGAAGTTTCATTGTTTTGACCATTCAATAACTTCCTTGAGTATATTGAGAACTATGGAGCATAACTTGAACAGTATATTTAAAACTAATAACTAAAAATTAGCCTACACACTTATTTTTCAGGCTAAATTCAATAAGTCTCTTGTTTGTCAGCGGCAGTCAGCCAGTACAAATCTCTTAGTAAGGGAGAAAACGGGTTTTTGCAGACTCCCATTTTCTTATGTTCTTATGTCTATAATTGGGGTTGGGTGTGACAGGGATCTGCCTTGTATGGGCCGATCGGCTTTTTGCAGACTCCCATTTTCTTATGTTTTTATGTTCTTAACAGTCAATCACAGACGTCACAGGATGCAGGGAACGGTGTTGTATCCAAATTGAGATGTCCTTTCACCCCCTTCCTAAAAGTGAATAAAATAAAATATGATATTAGACAATACAGTACCGGTACTGGAAATACATGCGATCCTCTACTAGGGGTACTTCTGCAGGAGACTGACGCCAATTTACGAGAAAATTTCTATAAGAAAAATGTAATTATTTCTGACATGTAACCCCAACCATATTAGTATGACCAGAACAGGCATTATGACTTTACTATCATCATACTATAGTAACTATACTATAGGCTATTTCCTTAGAGGTTGGTAAGGTTACTCAAAGAAGATAGCCTACTCACAGATGATACCAGGGTAGGAGATTAAATGTAACGTAGGCCTATTGGTTTGTAATAAAAAATCGTACAAATAGGCTAGTCGCTAATCTGTAAAAATTGGCTAAATTGCTAATTGCTAATCTGGATTTTCTGATGTTCAAGGGGATAGGCCTACCATTTGGATAATGGATTTCTTCTTAGACCTATAGAAAATTTGGTTTAATGTTATATTAATACCACAAATTTTGTTGATATATTTGAAGATAAATAATGAATCTATATGCTCTAAAAATCATAAGAAAATTTGTTTTAACCCTCGGCAAAACCTAATAAAAAAGTATGGTACTAAAATGTCTTTTTCGTAACAAGGTTGTCAATACGGTACTTTCAGTCATCGATAGCTCTAAAGATCATAAAGTTCGTGTGTGCCTGTATGTTGTTGTTAAGTATCGAAAAGTGGTGTAAAGTGGCTGTTTTGGCCATAAAGTTATCTCCAATGAAATCATCATCACAGCTCAACCAGTTGACTTAGAGAGCTCTACTTAATGCCATTCTACAGGTAAATGTACAGTACAGTAAACCCTCGCTATCTCGGACTAATTGGGGGGAGACCCAGTCCGAGATGACCGAAAATCCGAGATGTCCGAAGTCCAACTTATGTCCGACTTAACCCTCTCACCACGGAAGGGCTCTTGAACGCCCATAAAAAAGCATATAACAGGTACCCGGATGGTATCTTGAACGCCCAGTGGTTGAAAGCCTGTGAGCTTTGTGTGCGAGGCGTCGGTCCGACGCATGTAAACAACAGCCGGCTGGACCGTCGCCCCGCATCTCCGGCCACAAGAAGGAGAGCGTCGCTTGTTCGTGTGTGCCTGTATGTTGTTGTTAAGTATCGAAAAGTGGTGTAAAGTGGCTGTTTTGGCCATAAAGTTATCTCCAATGAAATCATCATCACAGCTCAACCAGTTGACTTAGAGAGCTCTACTTAATGCCATTCTACAGGTAAATAACACAGCTACGCTTGGGGATGCGCGGGAATGCGGGAAGCAGTCTGATTAACGAATATACGGTAGCCTAGCCTAGACGTTTTTCGGCCAAAACACCCGGGTTTCGAGGAATATATATATAATACATAGCCGGGGCTGGAGGGTTAAGAGAGGAAAATGTCCGAATTGGAAGAGGGAGTCCGAGCCACCAGAGAAAACGGAGACTTCCCTATCACTAACAACTTTGATTCAAAATAAATTACAGTACCTGTACAGTATCCAGCAGACATATATTATAAATATCACTTTCCTTCTCCATTTCACTGTCCTTCTCCACCTCACTGTAGCCTTAGATCTCGGAATTTGCCCTTAGATCTCGGAATTTTCCGAGATATATGACACCTGTCCGACAGACCATGTGGGCCCTCGGAGTATTCCCCTTGCATCTCGGAATTTTCCGAGATATATGGCGAACTTTCCGAGAGGCCGATGCCAGTCCGAGTAGTCCGGGTTTCCGACTTCTAGAGGTCCGAGATAGCGAGGGTTTACTGTACAATCAAAGCTGAAGATTGCACCATAGACTTCATCGACTTTTCTTTCACCTTCGTATAATCAACAGCCAATTTTTTTATTAAGGGATTAGGTACGATTTTAGTTACTGGACACCTATTTGACAGGTTCCGCCAACGATTTAATACATATTATTTTTCGGTTTCCACGCATCCAACACCAAGCTGCACCCTTTTCTGGTGTACGAAACCCTAAAAAAGCAATGGGGACACTTTAATAATGATAATATGAGACGAAATATAAAGACAACTCGGTTGCGTTCGTGGAAGTAGCGTCGCTTGGTTTACTTTACGCTCGGAGTGACTTCCCGGTCCCGCCGCCTTAGCTGTCGATTTCAAATGGCTAAGCTTATATAACCAGTTGTTGGGTCCATTTTTTGATAAAGACTTGCGTTATAGGCCGTGGGATACAGGACAGGGTTGAGGGGGGGCTCTGCCCCCCCCATCGTGAATTATAATAATCGTCATATATGTGGCCAGCAGGGGGCAAGTAAAACAGCTGGCCGTAGTAACCTCGAGCGTCCTGGGTAAACAAACTGCTAAACGATCCGAAGAGACGACGGACTCCCCCCGCCGCCGATTTTCGGCCCAAACGCGCCGTTTTATTCTCGTCGAAAACCACATTTAAAAAGTTATTATATCGTTTTCAATACTATTACCGGACCAGAAAAAGGTGTAGCTTGGTGTTGGATGCGTGGAAACCGAAAACAAATATGTATTAAATCCTCGGTGGTACCTGTCAAATAGGTGTCCAGTAACTAAAATCGGAAATTTTTTATTTTAATACCACGAATTTTCCGAGTGTTTTTTATAAACAAAATTGGTCATTTGCATCAATATATAGTGTTTGTAATTAATTAGAAATCTCGGGAAAACCTATTTTCCCCATTAGGCCTATCGATCGATGTTGAGACAGCCCCTCGATAGTGATTTGAAAAGACATTAGCCTAACCTAACAACCTTACCTAACCTAACCTAGTATTATGAGTGGGGGCTGCCGCCCCCACACCCCCGCTGGTTGAGTACTAATCCCTTAATAAAAAAAATAAAAATTGGCTGTCGATTATACGAAGGTGAAAAAAAAGTCGATGAAGTCTATGGTGTTCACTCTGCAATCTTCAGCTTGATTGTACATTGATAACGGGAAAGTACCGTATTGACAACCTTGTTACGAAAATTAAATTTTAGTACCATACTTTTATATTAGGTTTTTCCGAGGGTTTAACACATTTTCAGGTTTAATTCTAGTTTCGCTTTCACAGCATACTCATAAATTTATATGGCTACTTTAGAGTTGTCATGTACCATACTTAATTCCTATATATGTCCAAAGCGGCGGAAATGCATTATAAGGAATTATACCTACTGTAAAAAAAAAAATATATTTTCTCCCCATAGGCCTATGCGGCACCATAGCTATTACATAATACTAGGTTAGGTTAGGTAAGGTTGTTAGGTTAGGCTAATGTCGTTAATGTAGTTTATTATCATTATATTACGTCTTTTACCCAGCAATTTCCCTGATCTTCATAGTTGGTCGGGAAGCTATGCCTTTACAACGGCGCCTCCCTTTTGTCGCTGTGTACGTGAAACTAGAATTTTACCCATTTTCATATGATCTTTAGAGCTATCGATGACTGAAAGTACCGTATTGACAACCTTGTTACGAAAAAGAAATTTTAGTACCATACTTTTTTATTAGGTTTTGCCGAGGGTTAAAACAAATTTTCTTATGATCTTTAGAGCATATAGATTCAATATTTATCTTCAAATATATCAACAAAATTTGTGGTATTAAAATAACATTAAACCCTAAAATCGTACCAGGGATTAGTACTCAACCAGCGGGGGTGTGGGGGCGGGCCCGGGCGGCAGCCCCCACCCATAATACTAGGTTAGGTTAGGTAAGGTTGTTAGGTTAGGCCAATGTCTTTTCAAATCGGTATCGGGGAGCGAGCGTCACGAGCGTGTCTCAACATCGATCGATAGGCCCAATGGGGAAAATAGGTTTTCCCGAGATTTCTAATTAATTACAAATACTATATATTGATGCAAATGACCAATTTTGTTTATAAAAAAACACTCGGAAAATTCGTGGTAGCCTAGGCTAGCCTATTAAAATAAAAAAAAGGCCTATATCCTAAGCCTATTGATAAAAAATAAGATTCCAAAAATAAAAGCCCTAGGACAAATTAGGCTAGTGACATTAGGCTAGGCTAAAATCTAAATTTTCCCAATTCCGTTCTGAAATTAGGTATTGTATGGGTCTCTACATGTAATGTGGAATAGTTTGTAAAGCAAATAAGCTGAAGGCCGACTTATAAGTAATTAGGGGCTAGGCTACTTACAACAGTGGAATTAGGCCTAAGGTTGAACATTGTATAGGCTACTTACAACACTACTACGTGATGTTCTCTGACGTCTAGGCTATATATGATGGAGACCACATCCGGACTGTCAGTCACTATCTACTTACAACATCCATCATAGGCCACTAACAGGAAAACAATACAAAATTCACAATTCTAATCAGGATAGCCAATGACTCAAAAAATAACCCTAAGGCTTTTTACCAGCTATATAAATCTAAAGTTAGAGATAAAATAGGCCCCCTTAAAACTTCGATAGGAGAAATGACAGAAAATTATTTAGAAATGTGCATAAATAGTCGGTGACTGGACGACTCGGCCCATGGGACAACTCGGCTCGGACAGCTCGGCCCACTTTTGGACAACTCGGCCACGACGGCGAGACAACTCAGCCCATTATTTGAGACAGCTCGGCCCCATGTTTTGCTATGGGGCAATTAGACGAGACCAGTCAGGATTAGAATGGGGAGAGCTAAGTGGAGGGTTTATGGGTGAGGTCATGTATGCAGCACCAAATCCTGTCCTCTGCGTATGCGCGGCCTTTTCCCTAATATTTGTATTGTTATTTAGGCTCAACTGTTATGTTAATTCAAGTTAGGTTAGGTTAGGTTAGGTTAGGATAACATAATAGTATAAAGGGAAAAAAATCGTGCCAAGGGGCCTAAGATTCTCACGCATGCGCAGAGGACAGGATTTGCAGGATTTGGTGCTGCATACATGGCCTCCTGTTTATGGAGTGTGTATAATGTGGGCGAAATGTTCGTTTATTGTATAATTATGTCATAGGCTAGTTCTCTCGATTCATAATGTGTAAGTTAGGTTAGGTTAGGTTAGGTTAATTAAGAGTTGTCTCGTAATTAACACGGGGCCGAGCTGTCTCGTTTTTACTGGGCCGAGCTGTCTCGCCGTGGGCCGAGCTGTCCCGTGGGCCGAGTAGTCTAGCATTCTAAATAGTCAGTTTCTATCCGTTTTCACTAATGCAAATTTGGCACAGTTTCCAGAAGTCCATAAGGTATATAGCGATAGTATAGAAAATAGGTTAAGTACGGTTACTATAAGTAGAAATGATGTGCTTAAGGAAATTGACAGACTGAAACCTCAGAAATCGCCTGGTCCCGATGAGGTATATGATAGAGTATTAAAAGAATGCAGAGATGAGTTAAGTTACCCATTAACATTTCTTTTTAACAATTCATTAGAAACGGGTATAGTTCCAGAAGCTTGGAAGCTTGCAAATGTAGTTCCGATTTTCAAAAAAGGTGCTAAATCATGCAATAGCATCCAATTACCGTCCCATTAGTCTCACTTCAATCATAGGAAAGCTACTATAAAGTCAATTATTGCTAGGAAAATGAGAAACCACTTAGAAACATTTAACTCAATCAATTCTTCTCAGCATGGATTCACTCAGGGACGTTATTGCCTTACTAATTAATTTGCTTAGTTTTTTCTCAGAGGTATATGAAGCAGTAGATAATGACAAGTCATATGATATTATATATTTAGATTTCAGTAAAGCTTTCGACAGAGTCCCTCATGAGAGATTGATGAGAAAGGTTGAGGCACATGGAATAGGTGGGGCATTGTTAGGATGGATTAGGTCATGGCTAATTGGTAGGAAGCAGAGAGTCAGCATAAATGGTACTAAGTCAGAATGGGGATCAGTCAAGAGTGGTGTCCCCCAGGGATCTGTATTAGGTCCTCTGTTGTTTATTATATACATAAATGACCTTGATTTAGGTATAACTAGTAGGATAAGTAAATTTGCAGACGATACCAAAATGGGGAGAAAAATTGATTCAGTTAGAGATATAGAGTGTCTGCAAAGGGATCTAGATACCTTACACGAATGGTCAGTAAAATGGCAGATGAAGTTTAACATTGACAAATGCAAGGTATTAAAGATATGGAAGATACATACAAATTTTGAATATAAACTAGCTAATATGGAATTAGAAAACTCAGACTGTGAGAAAGATCTAGGTGTGTTTGTTAGCAATGATTTGAGCCTAGAAAACAATGTATAAGCGTTCGTAACAAGGCAAACAGGATTCTCGGGTTCATATCTAGGAGTGTGAGTAACAGAACTGCTCGATGTTATCTTAAAACTTTACTTGTCATTAGTGAGACCCCATATGGATTATGCTGTTCAATTTTGGTGTCCTTATTACAGAATGGACATAGATTCATTGGAGAGAGTACAACGTAGAATGACAAAAATTATCCATATTAGAAATCTTCCGTATGAAGAAAGGTTGAAGAAATTAGGCTTACATTCGTTAGAGAGACGCAGAGTTAGAGGTGACATGATAGAGGTATTCAAGTGGGTTAGTGGAATTAATAAAGGAGACATGAAAAATGTACTAAAGCTCAGTGATAGCGAAATAACTCGTACAAATGGTTTCAAATTAGATCAATTTCGTTTCAGAAAAGATATAGGCAAATATTGGTTTGGTAACAGAGTTGTAGATGGGTGGAATTTGGAATAGGCTACCAAGTGATATAGTGGGATCAAGAACGATAGGGAGCTTTAAGATAAAATTAGATAGGCATATGGACGAGATGGGTTAGGTGTGAGGGGGATCTACCAGGTGTGGGCCAATCGGCGCTCAGCAGACCCCCGTAATCTTGTGTTAATCTCTGACCGTTTTGGTGGGTTCAGTACTCAAGGTATTAGTGAGATGGGTCTATAACTGGGCCTTGTAATTGAGGTTGGGTGTGACAGATCGGCTTTTTGCAGACTCCCATTTTCTTATGTTCTTATGTTCTTCTAACAGCAACAGGGTTACCAAGTTTACACAATACCGCTAGATTATTCTTCAAACTCACTATAAGAAAATCGGCAGATAGTACTACAAGTAGAACATTCAATTAATAGATATTTTATCGCTATGCAAATTGCAGTCTAAACAAAATGTCGTTGGTTATTAAAGATGATGGTCATTTCCGCTAGATAAAAAAATATATATCTGGATCTAGCACTAAACGAGCTAGATGGGTAACACTGCAGGTCCAGGAAGCCGTTGCAAAGGCTTATCCCTCAATACTTCATCTGATCTGATCTGAGCTCAAACGACCCCGGATTCAGTGCACTTCATTATTTCCAGACTCCAATTTGATTCGGTTTAGTACAATGGTTTAGTAACTTTTATTACTGTAATATACTGTTTACTGGGCATTTCAGTATGTCTGTTACCTGTTTATGTTTGTATGAAGTATTTTATAAGCAATGGCCTATAGGCTACAGTTTGTCTCTATTTTTAATTATCACGAAAATAGATGTTATTTGTACTTTTGTACTTTTTGTAGATGTTTAGGTGACAATCACCACGGTCGATCTGGGGATCCGCCGCTAATGAGCTCGTCCTGGAATCTTTACGACTCTGAATCTTACGATTCTTTACAGGACTGACCATGCCATTTTTATCGGCACTAGCTCAGAGAGTGTTGAGAGGGGAGAAGGGGTGTTGGAGAGAGAGGAAGGTGTTGGAGTGGCTTTGTTATGTGTGTTTAGTCTGTATACGTCGTCAGGATGTCCCCTGACTGGGTGCAAGCATGTGAAACATGCTAGGACGTAGGCCTACTACCGCACCCACTAAATGTCCGCCGTGGCAGGGATTCGATCCCAGGTCAGCGAGACTAGAGTATCTTAGGTGATATGCAGTAGGTCTATATTTTAGAAAACATAGCGTATTCGTTGGATAGGAATAACTATACTGTGCTTTATTGTGAAACCTCATAACAGGAAGGTTAACCGAGCCCGAGAGGTATATTCAGCCCGTCAATGCTATGAAGGCGATATAGCTCTATAAACCCAATATAACTTTCGAATATCGAGCTCCGTTTTCATGTAAGGGTGTGGGGTGCTTGCTTTTATATTGGCACTAAAACTCGGAGTGTTATGTACTGTAGAATGAAATTTTTGAAGAGATGGTAGTTCAGGCATTATGGAGTGACCAATGGAGGTAGGATGACAGAGGGACATTTCCAACTCTGGAGTCAATCACATGATTAGCAGAGAATGGGAATGGGATGGAGTTGTTTCAAGAGGACAGTGAAAATAGTGTTGGGAGGGGGGAGAGGTGCTAGCTGGCTGATGACAGACGAGCATGGAGACGATTCATTCGTAGCCACTTTGTCGGTGATCAAGACTTCTAACGATAGATAGATAGAAGACCTTAGATAACACCCATCTCATGACCGGACTATGACCATCTCCACAAGTAACTCCATTGAATGCTACTCGAGTTCTATATTTTTAGTCTTGCATTCTTGCACTTTAAGTATAATGCCGTATATCTAGCGGTTTAGTGCTTGATATAGTACAGTATAGTATCTGATAAAACAGGGGTTTCTACTCTACTGGAGGTACTTAAATTTTAAAACAGAAACACATATACAGTTTAATTGAATTTATTGATTAGACAAAACAAGGAGGTCCTAGCGAGGTCCTATCCCGTTCCACCTCCTTGTTCTTTCGTTTGTCTCTAGGGATCCTGTCCTTGCTTTGAACAGCAATTTTGATCCCCACCTCCCATCATAGAAACCGTGTTATCCCTTTCTATATTACTTTGATACATCCCCTCCCATTTTCAATTTTCACCCAATCCCCCCTTCCATTTATTTCTAAATTTCCTTCCCACATGGTCCTGTATTATTAAGAGAGAGAGGTAGAGAACAAATGCTCTTGTTTGTAAGATTATTGTATGATGGTAATTTTGCAGGGGGTCTATTTGTGTTTAGCTTACTGCCATATGTATGCTATTTTTATTTGAGAGATAGAGATAGGATATACAGGTAAGGGGGTGAAATGACGTGGAAGAAGGTTGGTGAGTGCAGCAGATATGAGTGGTGTGTGTGTGCGTGTGTGAGAGAGAGAGAGAAAATGAGTTTGGGATGTTGGCGATGATGTTCCTCAGCTCCTTTCTTCCTCTGCTATGTGAATATTGGCGAATCGGCTGTTTAAGAGTGAGGAGATCGAATGAGCAAGAGAGAGAGAGACAGCTGGACTTTTGTGTTGGCAATAAACAAGTTCTCTTAATGTTACTATAGCATTCTATAGGATCGTCACATCTCTTCTTCCCTTCCCTTGTCTTTCCCTCTTCTGGGTGAGAGAGATGACTTGTAGTGTTGACAATGAGCAAGGGCTTCCCTGTTAGCAAACAATGCCTCCGTGAGAATCATGACATCTCTTCTCCTATCTCTTGGTGCCCTGTAATGTTGCCAATAGGCAATAAGCACGGACAATTAGTACATTAATTGCCACCATCAGGGTTACTACGTTTTACTCCTCCTTCCCACCTTTCGCCTTCAGATCTTCTTGTTCTGTCTTCATTTGGAGTTGGAAAAGGTAGCGTTGGGGTGAGAAAAGATGTTTCTCTGTGAGTGAGGCAGGTGTGTTTGGTGTGTGGAAAAGAAAGAGAAAGTGGTAAAGAAGAAAATTATATAGAGAAGGTTCGCAGGTATTTTGGTTCCTGGAGACCGGCCTTCTTGAGAGGTGGTGAGGGGCTACAACGGGCCTGAACCCGAGAATAGGTGGCTGAAGTGAAGTGAAGTTATAAGATTCTGTAACTGGTTCCAAGTCAAGATTCGCACACAATTTGGCGACATTCTGTGAGAACAACATTATGCCTATGTTTACAATTTATGCTGAACAAATCTCCACGCAATTATTTGAATGTACATTAGCGTCAGTCAATATGCTTGTAGTTACATTACTCTGGTATGTGATAACTATATATACTACACTGTTTGAGCTGTTCTGTAATTGTCTAGGTACCTCGAGAAGATCCCACCGCTGCCACCGGTGTTGTGATGGGTGAATAACGATTTTTGTCACCCCAAAATATCTGGTTCTAGCCGGGGATTGAAACCGGGTCTCTAGCAATACCATCTCGCCCCTCTACCGACTGAGCCACACATGGACGTACAAAAGGGAAGTTAGGCCTATTGTCTGGGACTTCCCCCGACGCCAACTCTGCGCAGCTCTGTGCTTCTAGGATTATCGGGCATTACACACCAACTATTGTAAAGCAAATTACGAGCATAAATTAATATCAATGGTTATATTTATCTAGAGATATTATTATGAATCCCATGAACTGTAATGACTGGCTTAACCTGTAAGTGTTACATTATACAAAATTAAATCATTAGTATATCCCTGCTGTATCAATTTGTTGTTTGCTAAAAGGATAATTAAATAGATTATTCCATAACGAATGAAATGTAAATCAAGAAACAATTTCTATATTTTTGTTTGCATAACAACAAAAAACAGGCATGGAGGAATTTTTCCGAGTATCATATGTGTGTGTGTGTGTGCACAAGTGTTCTGCACGTATCTGGCCACTTGTGTAAAATATAAGCTAACGTAGAAGAGTAAAACGATTATATCTCTCTCTCTCTCTCTCATATAGTTACTTTGATGAGATGATTTATTTTATGTTATGTGTGTAAGTGTGTTTTGGGTTAGCTTAATCAATCAGACCCTTTTTACTGAGGAATTTTGCCAACTGGACCTTCATATAAATGGGATACAATTGAGTATAAATATACATGATGCCCTGTAGAAAGAATGAAAAACACCCTATGAGGAGGAGCACATTATTGACAATGCTTCGTGTTTAGTTTATTTGGGGTAATTGAGTGTCACACGAGCGCTTCTCCTCAAATGTTATGTGAAGCAATGTCTGGCAGCTTACGAGGAAAAGTGTAAAATGAATTCCGTCGCGTAAATCTAAACCAGTATTCTTCTTTCAATCTATAGTCTGTTTCTTTGCAACTGACATTAAATTGCAAAGTTCCCATCCAGATTTAGACATAGTAGTTCATACTTTCCATTACGTATCGAAAAATCAGCTGCTAATGGATTAAATTTATCGGCAGTTGAAATAAAACCGACAATAGTTTACGATACCAGTGCAAAAGATCCCAGACATGTTGCCGAAAAAAATATTGACCCTCAAAAATTGACGATACAAGCTCTCGTGTGATACCCCATATCTGGGTATCCCGACTATCCTGCCAGCTCCTTAACCCATTCAGCACCATGACGCCTTTTTACCTTTGATTCTGGCTAAACTAACATGATTTTATGCAGTCTAAGAAGGACGTATGTTACTAAGAAGATTAATTGAAATCGTATTTACCCATTTGCGTCGTATAGGTAGATTACAAACTAAATAATATCGTTTAATGGTAACCAAACTAGGATGAAAATACGTAATGGTGGTGAAGGGCATAATAACTTTCAATACGGTGGTGATTTTCTTTTTCTTCTGGCTATCATTAGACGATTTTAGACAAGGCTAGAAAAGTAAATCGCCATCAATATGGTAGTGGTGGAGGTAGTGATTGGCGGTAGCTCTCCACTGGAATATTTTTTTCATTTTTCGGTAGGGCCGGTTCTTTCAAAATTGCAGGCTCGCTATCGTTCGCCGGGAAGGAGGTCGACAACTAAATGGCACGAAGGGTCTTAACATTGACAAGGAAATGAGGCGAAAGATCTTAGATCGACAAGCTAGTGGGGCAAACGTCTTGGCATCTGGGAGCTGGTGGGGCTGAACATGAGGGAGATGGGGATCTAGGAAAACGACCCATCTACCCTTAATGTATTTTTTGTAGTTAATTAAGCCAGCCAGCCGTCCGGCTGGCTCAGTTGATAGTGTGCCTGATTCCCATCTTGAAGGTCTCGCGTTCAATCCCCGCTCAGATTGAAAAGTTTTTCTGGGATATAGCCGGCGGTTACCATCTCCCCATGAGCAAGGGGGATGGGTAATGGTATCTGGTAGACTAAAGAAAGCCAAGCGCTTGTGAATCCTCGAAGGAGGAGATACGGGCGCTATATAAGTAACCAGACGATTATTATTATTATTAAGTGATACAATGTCATGTTCACAGAAAACGGGAGACATTTGGTGGTTTTGGCGGGAAATGCGCGACATTTGGGCGTCTTGGCTGGGTACCCAGAGAGGCAATCAAATCACCTTCCATATTTAACTCTAGGGGAACGTCATAATTATTTTCACTATCACAAATCAACATACTGATATTGACTTAGCTGTTTAATAGTTTAGTCGATTTTTAAGCCGCGTGTTTCTGTTATCGTATGCAAGTGTCCAGGTGAAGGACTATAGACTCTCATATGATTCTCAGAGACGGAGACCCTCGGTAAAGACGCAATGCTCTTCCCGTAGTTATTGTTGCTTTTTGTGCGCGATATTCGTGTGCCGGAAGTGCGGAATGAGTCTAGAAGTGGTGTTTGACGAATAGCGGACGATCTGGGTGGAGAATCGGAAGGAAATAGGCTGAAATCAGGTGAGATATTGGTGATATACGGTACGTATATCACTAATAACATTGTCTAATAATAGCCAGAACATAATGAAAGATTGCATCATCGTATCCTTAAAGGGTTTTCAGGATACGATGATGCAATCTTTCATTGTTTTGGCTATTATTAGACAATTTTCTGCAGTTTAGGACAGGTAACTATCGTAATTAACCCTTTGAGAGGATTATGACGCGTTTTGACAGTTTATGCTGGCTACTAATAGACGACTATATTATCCCTACTAGGTGGTCCGGCCTTAATACTACTAGACAGGGACTGTTTATAGTAGAAAAATAGAACAGCAAAGTAGAAGGCTCTCTCCCCACCCTCCGCTCCCTCAGGCTAACTGAGTTGTAGATAGGTGGAATAGGCTACCAAGTGCTATAGTGGGATCAAGAACGATAGCGTTTTAAGATAAAATTAGATAGGCATATAGACGAGATGGGTTGGGTGTGAGGGGGATCTGCCGGGTGTGGGTCAATCGGCGCTCTGCAGACCTTGTGTTGGTTGACCTCTGACCGTTTTGATGAGTTATATACGGTCATCATGGTGTTAGTGAGCTGGGCCTATAACTAGACCTTATAATTGGGGTTGGGTGTGAGATGGATCTGCCTTGTGTGGGCCAATTGGCTTTCTGCAGACTCCCAGTTTCTTATGTTCTTAATATACCCAATGATTTTATATACAGGCTATTTCATGCTCCCTTGATGCATGGCAGTGGAATTTCATAGCGAATAATTGTGAGTGTGTGTGTGTGTGAGAGAGAGAGAGAGAGAGAGAGATACAAGTGTTCTGTACTGTACATATGCTTCTGTACATCTGTATAATCCGCCCACAAATTATAACGCTCACAGAAACCACAATAAGATTATGGTGCAGTTCTCCCCCTCTCTCTGGAAATACATAGACTAATATGTAATAGATTCCCAGCATGGTTTCAGGAGATGCAGCCTAAGCCTATACTGAATTGCATGGATAAATAAGACAAGTGTTGAACGAAGGAAGATTCACTTATTATCGTAACCCTTAGAGGATACGATTACGCATTTATGTTCTGTTTTGTGGGTAATATTAGGTGATTTTATTCAGATTAGGAAGGGTATATATGAAAGTCAGGAGGGTTAATTGAGTCTTTATCCTTTTAATTCTCACAGATTCTTTCTAAGCTATGTAAACAAACAAAAATGGTAGCCATAACAAACTGCGAAAACACGGCATAATCCTCAATCAACAATCAACAATAATCAACAATCAAGACCCTCATATCAGTCTTGTACAATGGAAGTTAGTTCAGTTACGCCCTCAAAATAAGTGTCACACGAGCACTTTACCGGCGGAGTTACAGTATCGGAGTCACAGTATCGGAGTCACAGTATAGGAGTCACATTATCGGAGTCACAGTATCGGAGTCACAGTTTAGGAGTCACAGTATCGGAGTCGCAATATCGGAGTCACAGTATCGGAGTCACAGTATAGGAGTCACAGTATCGGAGTCACAGTATCGGAGTCACAGTTTAGGAGTCACAGTATCGGAGTCGCAATATCGGAGTCACAGTATCGGAAATTTTGTCTTGTTTGGTCGCTTATCGTATATAATTACGATAGTGAAAGGAAGTATGTACATTAAATGAGAGAGAGAGAGAGAGAGAGAGAGAGAGAGAGAGAGAGAGAGAGAGAGGTGAGGGGGGGGGGGGTAATGATGTAAATGGCTCTAATCATGCCCATTTGAGCGGTGACCTCTATTTTAATATTCGGTAGTTAACGGCCAAGCCAAGCCACACTTATATAGTAATAATATTCTGGCACAGCAGGCTAACATTATGTTGGGTATTAACACTTTTATTTTTTTTTATTTTTATTTTTTTTACTGGGAAAGAAATTACAGAGATTCTAGACACTCTTTAACCTTGAAATTTAAATCTAATTTAATTGATTGCCATACTGACCTATATTATGAATAATAGTTTATAGCCAAACAAAGTAGTAATTTGTTCACATACTAGTACTAATATAAAAATCAGAATCGAAGGGAGAATAGAGTAATGTTGAACTTATGAAGCTTTTTATACCTTTCAAAGAAAAATATAAATAAATTCGCAAACTGGCAATCGCGGTGACTCGGTTCGTCTGAGCCAAGTGGCCAACTTTACTTCAGTGCGCTGACGGAGTTCAGCTTGTGAGGGTGTGTGGCGGTGTTACTCGCGGGTCTAGGCGGGAGCGTACAGTGAACAACGTGTACCAGGTAAATATCCCCATTATCCCAACTCCTGTGTGTTTGGCGGCACGTTCGACCATTCCTGGTGTAAATGACAACTCCACAGAAGTGTCGTACACGGAAATAACTTTTGTGGTGCGGGTCCCTTGTTTATTTTCATCGCCCCACACGCGTCAACCATGCCCACACTAGAGCTACTTTGGCTACTCCTTGGCCCTTCACGTCGACCCCATACAAGGCCCGGGGCACGGCCCCACGGCACCGACAGGCTACCGGGAAGCGATTTTGTGAGTCGTGAGCAAGAGTGGGGAGCTCACCTGTGGAGGCACAACTCCAGTCGTCTTAACCCGCGAACGACAGATGCCAGATTCTCCATTTCCAAACCCCAATATTTATCCTATATACAGATTATTTCTCAATGAATACCTCCACACCTGATAGACATAAGGCTTGTAGGGCCAATCAATCGGGTTTGAGTGTTGTATCTATCGTGGGGTGTTTAGAAGTAGGTATGTGTGTCAGTAGACTATTGTGAAGATGTTGAGTGGCGCATTCTTCGACCCATACCTTTACCTGTGTCATGATTCCCACATTGAAACGTTTGTGTCTATCGCTCACCCTCCCTCGTGTGTGTGTGTGTGTGTGTGTGTGTGTGTGTGTGTGTAGCTCATTTCCCCATGTGTATGTGTGTGTGTTTGTGTCACTCTTAACGGGTCATCTCTCTCGTGTGTGAGAGAGAGGGAGATATTAGGCCTAGTCGATTATCTCATGTATAGGCCTAATTATCTTCTTTGTGTGTGTGATTACACCATCGTGTGTTTGTGTGTATGTGAATAATCTCTAGTGCGTTATTATTTCTTCGTCTGTGTGTGTGTGTGTACAATCACCGACAGGTAAAGGTGCTACACATGTTCTTGGACAATTCTGGTACCGGTACGCTGATTAAATATGTTACAACGCTTCCCTTTAAACATAGGCCTATGACAGAATCAGTTATATTTCAATCATGTTTATTATGCCAGTCAATGTTTTTACATCAATGATGTTCATTGCTTAAAGTTAAAGCTTATTATATAGTAGTGGGTTAATCTACACTACTACATAGGCTACTACTACTCGATTGCGATATATATATATATATATATATATATATATATATATATATATATATATATATATATATATATATATATATACATACAGCGGTATGTTTTTCCATTCTAATTTCATCAATTTGATTTTCTCTATAAAATGTTTGGTCCTCAAATCCTCAAACCAATATACGTTGTTTACATTCTTCTCGGCCGGACTGGACTCTTCCTTGGCTCTTCCCGCAACACGAACTTTCTTTCTCTCATTAACTGATGTTTATGAGCCAATCAGAATTGAGCTTTGCCCTTACCCAAATACCGTGGATACCACAGCCAAGCCGTTAAGCCATGAAGATTATTAACCTATTACTGTTCTAAATTGATTGTTATTTCAATAGGTCACGGAGGGTTGAGGGCCTCAGCCTATCGTGGATCCCAACTTCCCAAGGTTGACTCTGAACATTGCCCCAATCCTGGCAATCCGAGCCTACGTTTGTTTACAATTTGAGTGTTAGTTTACTCTGAAGATTGGTCAAATCCGAACTAACTTTTTGTTTCTTCTAATGTTGAGGTTTTTGGACTGAAAATGACCAAATCCGAGCCACCTTTGACAAAACCTACCTAGGATGTTCACATTGAGGTTTTGTTACTTTTCAATGTTTCAAATTCAGGGTGATTTCCATAATACCCCGATTTTTCCCCCACCCAAAACCCCGCATTCCCAAACTCTCCTAGATTGTTTGTACAGTTTGGATAATGGAATTAGGTATGATAATGGCCATAAGAAGTGCTTTCCTCACTTATTATTGATGAAATACACCACAATATAGCTTTAAAATATACAAATATAAAATAAAAACCCTTATAAACAAAACAGGAGTTGTACTTCTGTAGAATTACCAGCAATCATAAAAAAAACGTTCCCCTAGATCTAATTATGACTCCTGGGATACAGAATCCCCTCATTTCTCCCGTGTGTGGGCGCGCTTGTGTGTGCGCGCGCTTGTGTGTGCGTTTGTAATTACCCCCTCGTGTGTAGTGTGTACGCGCTTACTATATTGGACATCTCGTTTGTGTGTGGATGGGATGAGAGAGAGAGAGATTATACAGTAGAGTTCAATTTCATGTAAAATACAACCAATTTCTCCACCGACTGGTTCTGAGGGAAAGTATATTTTTACCTTGACCTCGAGAATGATGCTTGATCTTAAGCGGTAGGCCTATCAGACGAGCGCATTTTTCCTGCAACCGATTTTTTGTTTCCACTACTCTTGATCTCAACGCTTCGAAATTTTATTTGTACAAGAATAATTGGTAAGATTAGGAGTAGTGGGCGTACCACTACCAACATAAAGCATAACTCATCTATAAAACATTAACCTAACCAAACAACCTAACCTAACCTAGTATTCATGTAGTACTAGGTTAGGTTAGGTTAGGTTGTTTGGTTAGGTTAATGTTTTATAGATGATTTATGCTGTATGTTGGTAGTGGTACGCCCACTACTCCTAATCTTACCGAATAATTCAACTATGCCTAAAATAGTCTACTTTGAGATTAGTTTACGATACCGATAATTAATATCCCAGGAATGTTGCTAGAAAATGTTCAACTATCGAAATTTTATATGAAAGCTCTCGTGTCTTACCCACTAATTAATTGATTGATTAATTAATTATTATTTTGTCCAGCTTAGGGTAAATTGTCCCTATCTTCATCACTCCGCTGTTATAAAGATTTTGTAGTGAAATATATGGGAATATATGTTATTAATGAAAACTTGGCACAATAGTTTCAAATTTTTCCAATAAGTATCGATAAATCAGTTACTAAGCTAATATTTACCGTCACCTGAAATAAAAACCGACTATAGTGGGTTGTATCATATTAAGAGTATCACACAAAGAGTTTTTGTCGTAAAGTTCCGTCAGCTTATTCTTAGCAACATGGGCTAGGCCTATTTGGGATCTATAGATTTGGTATCAGCATCTAAACCCTTCTCTCTCTCTCTTGGCCATTTTTCGGTCAAGGTTGAGTTTATACTATGATGTAGGTACCTCAATAATTGTGCCATATATAGCCTACAATCTTTATAACCCATGCATCATTGCTATACCTTACCTTTGGATACCTTTGGATGTGTTCGCCGCTCCTCTAGCGGCACCAAGGAGCGCGACGCCCCTCGTTATGGGTGGTGATTTGGTGCAGTAGACTGTTTGAAGCGACAGCTCGCTCCCTTGCGAGGATGGGCTCGTCTGGCACTTTTTGCAGTTCGACATCTAGGGCTCTCTATATGTCATTACCGGTGCAATTTAGTATTTACCCATCATCCAACAATGGGGAATTTTGGTCAAGAGAGGGGAATTTTATCGTGAGCCAACATTTACCACCAGGGGAAATCTATCCCGGTCCAGATTTCCCTAGAGGGTAAATGCTGACTGGTACTGTACACCGGTACCGGTAACATGACGTAACTTCGGACGGGGAGGTAACTTCGGACACTCTAGAAAACATATAGCCTACAATGAACCACAGATATGGGATAAATACATGATGTTATGGAAAAACAAGTAATGTCTGCGGTGTTCTTCCATAATGCAGAGTAATTTTTCCATAACTGTAACTTACATACTGTTATCCAGAAGTGTCCGAAGCTAGGGCATTTCACGGGTACCATAGATTATGTTATGAGGACCTGGACCAGAATACAGTAGGCTATAACGTTGCTAGGCTAATCGAAAGCCGCCAGAAAAAATAAATAAATAAATTACAGGCTCACTATCGTTCGCCAGGATAAAAATCCACATCTAAAGGTCATGAAAGGTCCTTATATTGACAAAGAAATGGGTTGAAAGGTCTTAAAATCGCCAAACAACTGTGACGAACGTTTTAAAATCTCATAACTAATAGGGCTAATCATGAGGGAGAGGGGTCCAGAAAACCCTGATACCTCCCCTAAAAGGTTTATTAAAACTTTAAAATGTACCAGCATGTCCGTAAACCCGCCATAAGCTTGTTTACCGATAGTCAGTTTAATCCATGAATAATATATACAGATAGCCTACTAGGCATGCTACTCAAAAGTATGTAAGCCTCGTAGCGAGTTGTCAGAATCCGATGCCATCAATAAATACGGAAGGCTATATATCGCGTGACTGCGTTATATATTATATTTGAATAGCCAGGGTGTCAACCTCAGATATACTAGAATGAGTAGGCTACGAGAAGGAATGCAGGAATATAGGCTATGCACGGAATTACTTTGATTTTGGCTTTTATCACTTCCAAACACATTCGGTAATAAGAAATTGTAAGCATAATTTTAACATACCGGTATGACTAAAAATAAAGTAGTCATTTATAAAATATAGTATCTCGTTTGACAGCTTGGGAATAGCCTAATCAGGAGTTCACGACCACGTAACGGTGATGTAAACCTCGAGACAGATTATATACCGGTGTAGAATTCTATTGCGTGTAAATTATTGCCAATTTCTCCTCTTACTGGTTATAAGTAGAGTTCCCGTAGTGTAAAGAGAGGGCGGCTATCTTTCTTACGACGCCATTTTGGTGCCATAATGATCAAACTACGGGATAGTATATTGTTTTTGATAACATAGAATTTAGATCAAAAGACCTAACACTATATATCTTGTGCCAGTGTTGCCGAATGTGTATTGGCCTATGGACATATTTGAGTGTAAAGAGAGATTAATGATGCCTGTGTAATCAATATAGTGGAGGTTGGCCGATCACCGTTAGTATAGGGTGTGAAATGTGGTCCCAACTACAGTTTCTTTTCAACTGACGGTAAATTTCAAAGTTCCCATCAAGATTGCCCAGTTATTTTGAAGATTTTGTAATAAATGTTTTGCTAATTATATAAAATTGGTCTTATTAGAATGCAGAGATATAGTAGTTTCATATTTTTCCATAAAGTACCGATAAATCAGCAGCTAAGAGATCCAATTTACTGTCAAATGAAATTAAACCGAGTAGCCTATAGGTTGTACAAAGTAAACTGTTGGAGCGGCCAGTGGTGGTGGGTGGTGGAGGTGCAACTTGAACCTTAGCTGCTCTCTCTCTCTCTCTCTCTCTCTCTCTCTCTCTCTCTCTCTCTCTCTCTCTCTCTCTCTCTCTCTCTCTCTCTCTCTCTCTCTCTCTCTCTCTCATATATATATATATATATATATACTGTATATAATGTGTGTTTTTGTAATTCTTTACCAGCGTAAAGTTGTTTTACATAATAAATATGTTTGTCTAATAACTATTATTATAATGAAATATAACAATATACCGTAATAATAATTATAGTACCGGTAATTATAAAAAGTACCAATACCATAACATAATTAAAAAGGTTTATGAAATGAAATATTGAGTACCGGTATTATGGGTAGTCATGTATGTCATGGCTAAGAGGGTTGGTTGTTCGTGATTGCAGGGTCCAAATATTCCTATGAATGGGTTCCTTGTGTGTGTAGAGAGCGAAAACGACCTCCAGAAACAAACCTACCACCTCTCTTACTGATTTAAGTTTCATTCTCTACCTCTTCTTAAAGGTGGTGGGGCGTCCGAAATTAAAATTAATTCATAATGTATTTAAAGAGATGTTTAGATCTCCAGTAATCAACCTGACTACTCCTTTGTCAAAACTAATCTTCAATATTAGAGAACAAATCAAAAATAGATATTGAATTGCGACCCCTTGCAACTAGTACTCACGTGAGGATGTGACGTACGCCCAGGCAAACCTTTGGGAAGTAAACATCAGCAAGTATAGCAAAAATGGTGAATAGGTGTGCTGTTTTCGGGTGTAGCAACATCCCTGGACCAAACATAGCACTACACAAGTTTCCAAGTGATCCATACCATTGTAACAAATGGGTGAAGTTTATACAAAGAACCAGAGTGTGGGAGGCAAAGCCCAAAACAAGCTTCATATGCAATGGACATTTTCGTGATGAATGCTTTGACAATAAAGTGCAGTGGAGTATGGGTATGGCTAGATGCACCCGCTGATTGCCTATACAGACTGGGGTCTTGTCACGCCCAGTGCCAGGTCCGTATATATACGGACTCGCCGAAAAAAAATCGTAGCAGCGAAACGACTGAACCTATAGCTTTCATATTTCTACCACTTGTACCTTACCCTTCTGGCGTCTTGCTACCACCACCCCAACCCCCTCCCCAAATCCACTCGCCGACCATGGGTCGCCGCATCAGGCCATCACGAAGGAATAAAAGGAAAATATGTGGCGGCGAAACGACTGCACCAATTGGTTCCATATTTGTGTGACAAGTCCCCTACCCTTCTGTCTTCTCCCCACCACAACCCCAACTTCCTCCCACCACCCACTTCCAGCCTATCCGTAGATCATCACATAAAACAATGAAAATCCGTGGTGGCGAAACTACCTCACCAATCGGCTCCATATTTGTAACACGAGTCAATTACCCTTCTACCTTCCCCCCACCATCCCCCAAACCACCTTCCCACCCATACGTGCTTGCCAATTTCAGGAGTCAGGAGAGTGGATAATATGGGCTAACTTAAGCCTAGCCCAAATTATATAGTCAGTGTCGATGGTTATAGGCCTAACCTAGGCTAAATAAATTTATTGTCTGAAATTCAACTACTAGCAACTAGGCTTAAAAAAAAAAAAAAAAAAAAAAAAAAAAAAAAAAAAAAAAAAAAAAGTCGATCGCCGCGGTTTAAGTTCCCGTCTATTTTTACGGCGATTTTTTCTGTTATTTGCACCCTGTTGGCAATGTATATGATGATGACAATAAGTCATGGAGGCGTGAGGGACGGGCTTTCATTATTGTATCCAAATGCAGTCAAAATAGACGGGGACATGATCGCTAGCGTCCGCCGCGGCTCCGAGTAGTGTAAACAAGGCGGGCGGTAATCACAGCTGCTTCTCCCTCCTCTCCTGCTGCTGGATCTCGTCCTACAGGTTAATACATATAAGCCTGGACACCACCAATATTCATCACTTGAGGTTCTTTGCCATAATCACGGTTATCACCCTCAGTATTGGCAAACGAATCGGAACTACTGTCACTATCCTCCATTTCCACCTGTCAGAAGAGCTTGTTGGGTTCTTGGGCATACGTCATCAGAGCGCTTAAACTCCGAATCCAGAAAAGTGTCACCCATATCCTATTTTGGCCATTATATAAATAATTAAGCCATTGTAGCAGAAAATATTGCACCAAAAGCTATAGTGCACACTGCCGGTAATGATTGTGGAGGAAAATATAGCATGCACACCCACCTTTAAAAACTCTCTTCCTTCCCCCAACTCTCTCAAATATATATATATATATATATATACCGTGTTGAGCGGTTGAATGTACAGGCTTTCAGCCTATGCCCGAGAGGGAGTAGGCCTAGTTGGAATATAGGAAAAATATATACGGTATATATATACAGTATATACTGTAGGCCTACTGGTATATATTTATATACAGGCCAGGCCACTAGATAACAGCATAGTTTGTCTTCAATATTATAGCGTAGTACCAGTACACTGTAAAAAATATCTGTATTTTTACATGATTTTCTCTGTATTTAATTTTTACATGATTTTCTCTGTATTTATCAATTGAAATTTCACAGTAAACTTAAAATACAGATAATATCTGTATTTTATATTACAGGCATTGACTGTAAAACCATGGTGTTGAATAACTAAAGAAATAATGACTGTATGCCATATTTGTTCTGTATGAACTGTAGCAGCCTATGGCCCTATACACTGATATCAATTAAGTTCACTCAATACTTAAAACGAGGCAATAATTTATCACTAGAGTTGCCGGATACTTCTATTGCCTTCATTTATAATGAAACTTCAAGCATATTTTTAAATTTATATTTCAAAAACTTTATTCTTTTTAAATCATTGGAATTCATTTTGATAAAATATAGGTGTATCAATAAACTATAGGCCTGTGTGGCGATATAGACGAGCTGTCACATGACTTTTTGGCGGGAAATCGCCTGGACTACTAGGTCTCGTTTCTGGGAGGGAAGCCAGGCAGTAATTTCGTGTGATACTTTTGTTAATTTCCAACTCCACACATATTATTCCTTACCTCAATTATTACCACAACCATATTAACCGTGATGGGCTGTGGAAATGGTCAGTATTATCGCCAGGAAAGAGGTAACATGGACAATAAGCAGTGTGCTTTGGTGTATCTCTTGCTGTGGAATGTCGTAATTGGTAAGAAACTATTAGTTGTTGAACCCTTGTTGCGAATATTATATGCACATTTACATTTGTAATAAGATATAGGCTAATACCGGGAATACGAAAGCTCTTTCTTAAAGTGAGTAAACACGTCTAGCTTTAACAAAAGTAGCTTTGTAAAAAAAAAAAAAAAACATGTGTATGTTTCTCGAAAAGTTTTGCTTAGCCTATTAATATACCCTTGCCCAGAGTTTCATTTCATCAGCTGAATAGAATTGCTTAACGTTTGGTAGAAAACTAAAAGATCTACCCTACCATATTATGATTGAATATCTATCTATCTATCTAATAGCCAGACGCTGTAATCCCTGAGAGGGAGTGGCCGTGAATGAATCTCCTTCATATGCTTTCATATGCCGAAGCAACTCACTCGATTATCTAGGTTGTATACTTTTTTTTGTTTAATGCTAGGCTAAAAAAGTACGGTAGTAATGTACAGTACAGTACCTTGCGTATATTTTCCAACAGGTACCGGTATAGCCGAAGTAAGCAACCGTATAGATATTTAATTGGATATTGAATGACAGTCCAAGTTAGTTTCTGACAATGTATGCAATTTTACGTCTATAATGTGTACCGTAACCAAATTCTTCCAAGGTTGCTGCTTAGCTGGGTTTTAGGCAATGTTTACGTTAGGTAACAGGCTACCATAATCAGAATTTTGTTCTGCTATATTTGTAGCCTACAGCTTTTGCGTGACACAAGGTAAGGCTACGTTATATATTTCATTAATCGATTTTAGGAGTAGAGTTGGTTGGTGGAGAAAACATAATAAGTATATCAAGCAACTCACGGTGTTTAACGTAGTCTAACCTAACAGGGTGGGATGGGATTGTTATGGGTAACGGTATAGGCTATATTCAGTATAACCTCGCCAAGGCTAGGTTATAATAAACAATATCGGTCAATTATAAATACCAATTATGATTATATGACGTTATTATTTGTGTGTTGCAGATATATTGTACCGGTATTTATGTAAGAAATATTACTTTTAAAGTAGGCTATACATCAAAGGCCCCGGTAATGCATATTGTACGCTAATTCGGTTTTGCACCATAACCTAATGCCTACATGGGTAGCCTAGATGGTGAATTTTCCTTTTCACATGTTCATTTTTATTACCACTCAGCTACATATCCCATACCGGTTTTTACTTGAAAGTATATATATATATATATATATATATATATATATATATATATATATATATATACAGTATGTATATATATACGGTATATATATATATATATATTATAGATCGATAGATTTAGTATAAATACGGTGTGTGTGTGTGTTCATTCTTACATATCTTGCTTTGGTAGAGCTAGGTTACCAAGAATGACAAAATATAAGTGTAACAATACAAAATTCTGTACAAATTACGGAACAATTTCTGGCAATTAGGCTGCCAAACATTATCTGTATAATTTACATGATTCTGTAAAAACTTTGACAGAAACACTGTTAAATATACAATTGAAATGTAAATTTAGCAGATAAATTTTGTTATTTATGTACAGACAGTTTTGTATTTTTTACAAAATTTTCTGTAAAAATTAACAATTATATCTGTAAAACATTACAAGTCAGTTTGTAAATTCTACACTTATTTTTGTAAATGATTATACAGAATGTTGTAAATTTTACAGATAAAGTTTGGCAGCCTAATTGCCAGAAATTAACTTTACATTTTACAGATTTTTGTTTACAGTGCTATATATACAGTATATATTTTTTTTTCTATCCCACCTACCGAATAACGAATTAACAGTTTTAGGAAGGATCCCGTTTAGGCCTTGTTAAGAGGCTAATGTACGTATATTATACATATACAGTAACCGTATTGCGGTTTTAAAATTTACTTTCTAACTTTGAAACTTACAGCTATTACCATATCTAATGCCAAGGCACCAGTAGTTAAAACCTCATACATTATAGCCTAAACTAAGATTTTAACATTGGAATATTACCACCCCAATATGTTCAGTTAGACAAGTTTCATGGTTAAGCTTGATGGTACCGCACCTCATCTTTGGGAAAATGTTCGAAACACACGGAACACCACAGTCACATATCAACTGTTCTGCTAGGTGTTGAAGCTTTTACAATGCGGTGTTGGTGGTGGTGGGGTAATATGATACCTTAGTTCACTCGGCCACTCATCTCCCCATAACCATTACCAGTACACCAATAGTGATGTTTGTACGGTACTGTGTAGGATCTGTGGTGGTGGTGGGTGGGTGAGGTAATGTGACACCTTAGACCACTGGACCACTTACCTCGTAGCCATTACCAGTAGACCTTTAGGTATTAGCCCAAGTAGGGTACGGTACTGATAACTATAGTGGTCACTCATATAGATTAATGGCATTGGATTTGGGGGCATTTAAGACATTTGACCAACTCTACTACATTGCCTTGAAAATAAGCGTAGTGTAGGCCTATATATAAATATTTCTTAAAATTCTCTCTCTCTCTCTCTCTCTCTCTCTCTCTCTCTCTCTCTCTCTCTCTCTCTCTCTCTCTCTCTCTCTCTCTCTCTCTCTCTCTCTCCTCTCTCCGCTCTCTCTCTCTCTCTCTCTCTCTCTCTCTCTCTCTCTCTCTCTCTCTCTCTCTCTCTCTCTCTCTCTGTATTTACTGTATAAGTTAGCCTAGATAAACTAATTTGCCGTGTCAGGAACAAGGTAGGCAAGCTTGGCAAATGCTATAGTCTACCGGTACTCCAGTTTCACGTACGGTATAAAAATCTCCCTGCTGGTGAGAATGCCAATGTTGCCCTATACTTTAGTCCGTTCATTCTAGGTTGGGCAGAAATCGTAACGTCTAACCTCTGTAACTCAAAAAGTGCTAGAGCAAATGAGCTGTCAATGTCCACACCTATTCCCTGGCCAAGTATTCCTATTTGGTTGAAAAAGGAGCTCGATTACTCTAGTCCTATTTGAGTTACAGAGGTTAGAGGTTAGGATTTCTGCCCAACCTAGAATGAACAGAATATACAATCAAGTATTCGAGTGTTTGTGTGAGATGCTGCAAAACACTCCCGGGCACGATACCTCCACCTGACAGTGATAATAACAAGTGGCCACGAGGTGTTTATTTGAAGAGTGTATCCTGGTTGGGGGGGGGGCAGGTAGTAGCGAGCTTGTGGTGAGAGAGATCGCTCAGCTTACTCTATGGAAGCCATATTGGTGACATACCTATAGTCTATTCGCTGTAAGTAGGCGAGAAATCATGACCTTTAACCTCTGTAACTAAAAACCGATTAGAGTACGGTAATCGAGCTAATATTTCTATCATTTGGGAAGAGCCAGACAAGGAATAGCCTATATGTGGAAATGTACAGCCAATTTGCTCTAGCCCTTTTTGAGTTACAGAGGATAGAGTTAATTATTTCTCGTTTACTTACAGCGAATAGACTATAGCAAACAACACGTGATGTTTTGTTTTTGATTATGTAGAACTTAAAACCAAAGCCCCAAACTACGGTATAATTGCCAGTATTTCAGAATCTTTAATTTGGACACTTCTATGGAAATATATGTAGGCCTATACGTGTAAAGAGAGGGCTAAGAACACCGGTGGTACGGTACCAATATGGCGAAGGTTGGCCGATATCGTTTACTATAGGGCCTGTAAAAGGGGAGATTTTTCACGTCAGAGGTATTTTTTTGTGGACCCCCTTCTCCCACATGTTTAGCCCCGATAGTTTGAAATTTTAAGATGGTCGCCCCGTTACTTTGACGATTTTAAGACATTTGCCCCATGTCTGTCAAGTTTAAGACCTTTCGTGTCATTTAGGTGTCGACTTTTTCCTGGCGAGCAATAGCTAACCTGTAATTTAGGAGGAACCGGCATTCGGCCAGGACATTTTTCTATCGACAAATGTACACATTTATCTAGAATTGTCTTTGGGATATCTTTAAAAGTTTAGATAGAAAATAAAATATCTTGCCATAAAGGGGAGGTTGGCTGTCGCTTGCATTAATCACCATCCAAGGGCTCTTGGCATATGCAGCTCCGTTTTCTTGAACGAGTGGGAGGAGGTCGTCTCGTATTTAACCCCTTCCGTACCGGCGATGTATTTGTAATTTGATTCGGCTACATTTAGACAATTTGATGATGGTTAAGAAGGATATATGGTCGGTAAAAGGATTAATTGAGATAGTCTGTAGCCTTTTCATGGGTTAGACTTACTTCCTAAGCCTAATAAAATCGGCTAAGCATTGCCAGAATATAATAAAAAGAATGACTAGTACTGCATGGGTTAAAGAACACAACGGATCTCTGAGTGTGGCTCGGAATGGACCACTACCGGTACTAGTGGAGATACTATTCCTTGTAGCTCCTTGTAACGCGATCCGGTGTTCGCCCACACATACCATTGAACAAGAGAGGGGGGGGGGGGGGGCACTTTTATTTTGGTCTCGCACGTGGTAACCTTCTCCCCCCCCCCCCCCCTTCTCTCTTTCTCACTCTCTTACTCTCACACTCACTCTCACAGTCTCTCCTCTCACACTCCTTCTCTCACACTCTCTCTCTCTCATTCCCTGAACTGGGATCAATCGCTCACTCACTCAGACACACACATACATAGACGACCTACTCATGCACTTGCAATCAATGGGTGGGCGTCTGCTATGTGAGAGAGAGGGAGAGTATCTCACTAATTTTAACTCTTTCAACAATACGACCATCTTTATTACTGGTACATCTCTGACTTGCAAAATCCCTTCCTAAGCTTAGTATATACATTTAATGGTAACCAGAATAAGATGAACCATCGCGTCCTCTAATAGTGAAAAGGGTTAACGCTAGAGCCAGAGGATTTTACACAGCTTAGGACGGACCTGTAGGAGTGAAGGGGTCGAATAATATTTACCTTTTTTAGACATTTGAATTTATACAGTGTAAGAGAGAGAGAGAGAGAGAGAGAGAGAGTGAGAGTGGACAGTATGAACTATATGGATAAAACAAATACCGGTAGCGTAGATGAGGTGTGTGTGCGCGCGTGTGCGTGCCCACGCTAACAGCGCTTGATTTGTTTAACTTAGTGGTAATTTTACTCCCTCAGCAGCTGACATCTCTATGATTAATGGAAATATCAGAACATATTGTCTCTCCATCGTAGTATTGACAAGTTTTCATAATTATCAAGATAATTGTCTATGAAAGCGTTGTAGGCTAATATCCGAGTAATTATGATATGGACAACTCAATTTCTCGCCAGACTATATGGCTTGAGTATGGCAATTTAAACTGATCCTAGTCACTCCTATAAATACGTGGACCTCATTAGTTTGTTGGCAAGTATGCTGTAGCTACGTATCTATGAATGTATTTGATTGCCATTGTGTAATATGTATCAGTATCATATTTAATGCATAGGCCTACGGTACCAACAGTATATATATCATTAGCCTAATATCATAAATCAGTTTCCATAGATATATTTGCATAATGCAGATCTGAGGGTTCCCGCTTGTGTGTGAGTGAAGGCTAGTAGCAAGGAGACAAATGGAACCTTACTTTATAATAGTTACTGCTCCGTGCATAATTATGTTGTCAATCATTAACTGACGTGCAATTATCAACTTTAAAAACCATGTCAATCAAGCATGTGAGGTACCGTGGATGGCAAAACATTTATTATTAACCCTGTACCGGCGACGTTTTTCTATTTTATTCTACTTATATTTAGACGATTTTGTGTAGTTTAAGAAGGATATCTGGCATTTAAAAGGGAGGTCTAGGGAGGAAACTAGAAAAAATAATAAAATATGGATAAGTAAGCAAATAAATACGGCCATCTCCCCTTAAACATGCATGAAATTCACTGGTTTGTATCTAGAATGTTTATAGATAATAGCCATTTGTATCATTGAAGCTGTTGATTGCTTGCAACCTCTCCCCTCCGGAATGCGTGTATGATATGGCAGAGGTATCGTATGTGCCTTGTGCAACATTTGTCCTCCTTTTTCTTCTTCAGCTTCCTCTTTTTTTATCTGTCTTCTCGTTGTGATCTTGATTTCTTATTTGTGTTGTATAGTATTATTATTTCACTCATACGGTACCGGTATTATTTGTATTGTTATTATTTTATTGTTATTATTATTATTGTTATTATTATTTGTATTATTATTATTTTTAAAGACACCAGTGGCACCAATATGGCGGAGGTTGGTCGATGTCTGTTACTATAGGGTCTCAACTGTGTTATAACGGTGCAGTGCGGTACGCCAAGAGAGAGACAGGAAGGGCTAAATGTTGGTTCTTAGTTATGGTACCGGTGTATATTTGCATAACTAGACACATACTGGTGTGTGTGTGTGTGTGTGTGTGTGTGTGTGTGTGTGTGTGTGTGTGTGTGTGTGTGTGTGTGTGTGTGTGTGTGTGTGTGTGTGTGTGTGTGTGTGTGTGTGTGTGTGTGTGTGTGTGTGTGTGTGTGTGTGTGTGTGTGTGTGTGTGTGTTTTCTTAGTCATGGTACCGGTATATATTTGCATAACTAAACAAGTATACTGATGTGTGTGTGTAAAGTAAAAACAAAACACATCTTTATTTAGCCAAGAATATACAATACAATATGCAATATCAAGATTTTATATGGCTGAGCCTTTTGAGAGTAGAACTTTAAAGGTGTGTGTGTGTGTGTGTGTGTGTGTGTGTGTGTGTGTGTGTGTGTTGGATCTTAGTCATGGTACCGGTATAGGCCTATATTTGCATAACTAGAAAAGTGTATTGATGTGTGTGTGTGTGTTTTAGTGTGTTTCTATGGCCTTGTACGTGTGTGTTTGTGAGAGGGAGAGATGAGTCATTTCTGTGTGCTTCGACTTAATAGCCTTTTTGCAGCTGCATGTATACGTGGATTGACTATAACACACACACACACACACACACACACGTACAGTATACACATTAAAATTGTACCTCTCTCTCTCTCTCTCTCTCTCACACACACACACACACACACACACACACACACACACACACACACACACACACACACACACACACACACACACACACACACACACACACATATCCCCACTCTTGTCTGTACGTCTGTCTATACGGTCTAATTAATATTCAAGAACGATATTTTCACCAATTAAATTTTCCCTTATCAGCAACCACTTCTCTGCCTTCCCCCCATTAATTATTGGAAAATAAACCCCAAGTATGAAATAGTACACGCTGAATTAATGAAAACGGTGAAATAAAAGGGGAATGTTTTGTTTAATATGGCAACACCGCTCTCCTCCCGTGACCCCCTTGCTTAGTTAGGGGTCACGAGTTGCCAGGTGTCGCTTATTTCTTACGGAAGGGTGAATATTGTGGGGTTTAGAAGAGTTTGGTATGAAGCTCAGTCTAAGTAACTGTGGTATGAAGTGTTTTCTTAACGGGGTGACTAAGGCTTGAGATTGAATTATTGTTGTGTATGTACCGAAAAAAAAAAAAAAATCCCGTGAAGCGGTGGCCATGAACATTAGGCGTTTGTCAAGAATTGCTAGGTCAAGTTGCCCGGGCTTAACATCTACCAATACCATTTTGACAGAGCGCGTTTGACCTCCCGACCCTTTGATCAGCAGCTGACGCTTTAAACTGACTGTATCGGCTCGTGACATTATTATATTTGTAGATTTCGAGGTGATTAGAGAGAGAGGTGAGAGGTGAAGGTGAGAGGAGATTCGTCATCCTGCTCACTCTCTCCATCACCTTTCTTTCTCTTTATACCTGTCGCCCCCTCCCCCTTATTTTACCTGTTCTCTCTCTCTCTCTCTCTCTCTCTCTCTCTCTCTCTCTCTCTCTCTCTCTCTCTCTCTCTCTCTCTCTCTCCATCTTTGTTATCCTTACCTTCCAATTTCCCTTACTCTCGGGGTTGTAATCTCTCTCTCTCTCTCTCTCTCTCTCTCTCTCTCTCTCTCTCTCTCTCTCTCTCTCCATCGTTTATATCCTTTCCTTCCAATTGTCCTTACTCTCGGGTTTGTAATCTCTACTATAGGATGAAGTCCTGGCCACCTCGCCGGTATCGTAAAGTCTGTGTGGCCAGTGTATCGATGTAAATCCATGTAAATTTCTCCCCCCATTCTTCTGCCTTGGCCTTGTTCTACTTTCACATTTCACTTTATTCTCTCGGTTCTTTATTTAGGTAAATTCACACAATCACTTTGTCACGCCCCCCCCCCCCCCCTCTCTCTCTCTCTCTCTCTCTCTCATATATATATATATATATATATATATCTATATATATATATATATATATTGTATATATATATATATATATATATATATATATATTCAGACACCCACGTGCACACACACACACACACACACACACACACACACACACACACACACACACACACACACACACACACACACACACACACACTCTCTCAAAGACACTCACAACACTCTCTGGTGTACCCTGGAGTTGAGGAAATGCATTGTGGGTCAGTCATGAGTCATACCATCATCATTTCCCCACCACCGTCCATCACCGCCACCGTCCACCACCGCGCTACTGGTCATTTCCTTCTGGGGGAGGGGTAAAGGTTTTCCTATAGCCGTACCCGGTGTATTAAAACACAGGCTTACCAAGGAAAACAAACGGCAGCAGATTCACGGTTCTTCTCTGGTCTGCTTAATAATAATAATAATGGTTATTCAGTTAGCATTTTACAATATGTTTTAAGGTTGTTGATGAGTGAATCCGGTGTAGCACAGGCGAATATTCCCTCAACTGTTATCGTCAACGCTGATTTGGCACTTTAGCAAGTTAGGAGTTACACTTTTATAAGAATTATGTTGTCTAAGTTACTCTCTCCTTAGTCTAGTTTCTGATATTAGTGAAAAAGATTCCAAGAATATTGCCAGGAATAGTGTTAACCATGGATTTGACACTATGGATTTATACTATTACTACTATTGCTGTTCTGTTGCACCCCCTGTACGGTCGCGGTGATAAGTCATGTCCCAGCTGGCATTACGTTTGGCTTGATCTGTGCTGTATTAATGTCTGTCAGATGTTGAATAGGGTGGGTAAGTGTAGGCAAATGTGTTGTATGTTTCACTCGATATGAAGCTTAAATATTGATGTTACCAATTATTGATCAAAACATACTTAGTACCGAGACATCACTTATTAGCGCGATTGTACCTCGTCTCTTTCCAAACCCTGCAGCAGATCCCACTAACCTTTCTTTCTTCTACCTTTTCTCTGAACTTACCACAACATAATTGGCACCTTGTTACGAGGAGATGAGTAGACCTAGGATGAAGTGTGGGGATGAGTTGAGGTGATTGTCGTGAAGTGTTAAGTGTAAGGTATTTTAAGTGTTTCAGGTGTTAGGTGGTGAAGTGTGTGTGTGTGTGTGGAGGTAGGAAAGATGAAGTGTAAAGTGTTTGAGGAGTGAGAGTAGGTCGTGAGGTAGGAGGGTGTGTGTGTGTGTGTCGAGGTAGGAATGATGAAGTGTAGTGTTTGAGGAGTGAGAGTAGGTCGTGAGGTATGAGGGTGTGTGTGTGTGTGTGTGTGTGTTGAGATGAGATGAGTATGGTAAAGTGTCGAGGTAAGGGAAATGAAGTGTGAAGTGTAAGGTATAAAGTGTTTGTGGTGTTTAGAGTAGGTGGTGAAGTATGAGGGTGTGCCAACAGTGAGGCACCCCAAACAAACAGCCCCCCCTCCCCCCCCCCCCCTTTCTCCTCCTCCTCCTCCGAATATGGTGTTAAATGCGAAAAACTGTCGATAATATGATGGAGAAATATAATACCGATACCTTCTTATTTTTCCATTAGTTATCGAGGAATTATCTGCTAAAGGATTCAAATGTTCGCCAAGGTAAAATAAATCGAGTACCGGCATAGAAACTATACGTACGGATGTAGTTCAAACAGATTCGTAAATAAATAAAATTTAAAAATTCTCCAATATTTGTATTGAATATCAGCAACATCCATGATATTGCCACTATATCTTTGCCAATTGACGAGTTTCGGCCTACCGTAAAGGAAGTTGGAGCCGTAAGCATCGATATAGAACATAAATGCAATGATAATGTATATTTCTGATTGATAGAGAGTATGTCGGTGATGATGATGATGGTGAGTTGGAGGAAGAGGAGTAGGAGGAATACACAAAAATACAAAGGAGTAAACAAATGAAACAGACCTATTGGTCCTTAAGAGGGAATTTGGATATCTAAACTATTAATCTACTGTCTACAAGGTAGAGAAAGGGATAGCAGAGAAGAAGGCTCCTCCCCACCCACCATTCCCTCTAGCTAATGCTGGCATGGCAACAGTTGGAAAAATACCATGTAGTATGGAGAAACTGACACGGAATTTCGGAGAGGACATGGGGAAAATGAAATTGATTTGTAATCTAAGCTAACTATCACTGCAATTCTGAAAGGGAACAGGTGTATGAATATCAATATACATTGAAGTACCCGGTACCGGTATCCGTTTTCTCTTAATTGTGCGGTATTCTGTTAATTGGAAATAAGAAACACTGGCAGCAAACACACTCGGGGGGAGCAACTCTCGCCGAGGCCGCTGAGGAGGCCGAAACAACTCGAGGTAAACTCAAGGTAATACCGTACATGGCACGAAAAGTCTTACAATTACCTAACTAATGGGGCGACTGCCTAAAAATATCAAAACTAACGGGGCTAAGGATGTGGGAGAAGGAAGGTTCAGAACCCCCCCCCCCCCTTAATGCTGTTGTTATTCCGGCTAACCTGAAGAAATTTAGTCAACCATTAATGTTTGGTTGTCTTAAACTTATCAACAGAGAAGCAACAACAAAACAAACACCAAGTGGCTGGAAAGAATGTTGGAGGGTCCTTGTGGTGTTAATGAGGTGTGTGTGTGTGTGTGTGTGTGTGTGTGTGTGTGTGTGTGTGTGTGTGTGTGTGTGTGTGTGTGTGTGTGTGTGTGTGTGTGTGTGTGTGTGTGTGTGTGTGTGTGTGTGTGTGTGTGTGTGTGGACAATGCTTACGGGAATAATCATGGGAGTACTGATGATGATGTTATTAATATATGGTACCGGTATATTTAAAATTGCAGCCACACCTGAAAATATACACGTGAGAATTACCGTATATGTTTCAGATATGCTAACTTATATTATATGTCCACAATCATGATTGTAAGCTTAACATACCCAAATATATATGCACAAAATGTATGTGTGTGTGTGCATTATAACTGAATTTTGTTTATGAATTTCGTTCATGTGTGTGGGTTATTAGTTTTCCAGTTGCCTATGTGTTTGTATGTGTGAGTTTAGTTGGCGTATTTCTATGTGTATTTATGGGCGCATAATGAGAGAGAGAGAGATGGGAAGGGGGATATATTGTTGGCCAATTGAGATACGTTATGGAGGGTACAAAAGGGAAAGGAGACACAGAGAGAGAGAGAGAGAGGAAATTGAAAGTTGGAGAACGGATGGAACATTAATTAAAAGGGAAAATATATTTAGGTTGGATTTTGTTTTTCATTTCGCTCCCTCTATCTATTTACAGGCCTCTATCTATCCAGCTGTCTGTCTGTATCTCTCTCTCTCATGGTATACCCCTTTCCCTTCTGTACCCTCCATAACTTATCTCAATTGGCCAACAATATATCCCCCTTCCCATCTCTCTCTCTCTCTCTCTCTCTCTCTCTCTCTCTCTCTCTCTCTCTCTCTCTCTCTCTCTCTCTCTCTCTCTCTCTGTCTCTGTCTCTGTCTCTGTCTCTGTCTCTGTCTCTGTCTCTCGCTCTCGCTCTCTCTCTCTCTCTCTCTCTCTCTCTCTCTCTCTCTCTCTCTCGGATCTAGTGGGTAGCAGAAAGTTTCCTTAACCCTAAAAACTTCATATTCCTGGAAGTTTTATTCTGTTTGGTTGCGTCGTGAAGTGGTACCGGTAGTGTCAGGTCGTGTCGTGGTAGGGTGTATGGTAGTTCAGCTCAAGGTGTGGTTGTATGGTAGCTCAGTAATAGGTATGATAGTTCGTATAAGGTGTGATTGTATGGTAGAGTGTATAACATGTGGTAGTATGGTAGTTCAGTATACGGTAAGGTTGTGAAGTGGTAGTAGTGTCAGGTAGTGTGGTGGTAGGGTTCATGATTGTTCAGTTTAAGATGTGGTAGTATGGTAGCTCACTAAAATGTGTGGTAATATGGTAGTTCAGTGTACGGTAAGGTTGTGGAGTGGTAGTGTCAGGTACAGTGGTATTAGGGTGTATGGTAGTTCAGTATACAGTAAAGTTGTGGAGTGGTAGTGTCAGGTAGAGTGGTGGGAGGGTGTATGGTAGCTCAGTGAAAAGTGTGGTAGTATGGTAGCTCCCTTATTTTATCCATATTGTGTATAGTAGCCTATAGTGTCGTGTTAATCATACCTAACAAAAGTTCCCCCACCCCCTCGTGATACCGATTTGCACTCTGTCTCACGGACTGGTATACACAATGGCGGACTCTAGTTGGCTTAATTCTGGCCTACATAATAGAAGGGTTTCCTCCCAACCAGTTTCAACCTCTCATCCTCCCCCCTATCCCTGGCCACAGCTGACGTTTCTCATCTCCTGTTGTTCCCCCCCTCCCCCCTCCCTTCTCCCCCCTACTTTGTTCGTGTCTATCATTACATTGTATTGTTCGGTAAAGCTTTCAATTTACCGGGTATCTATAATTTTCCCCTGCCCCTATATTTTATCCATTATGATTAGGTCTAACATCTTGACCACTAACCTCTCTATAGGCTAACTCAAAAGCGACAAGACAAAATAATCAGCCTGTCTGCTTGCTTTCTCTAGACCATGTATTTGCCACAGACCCCAGTTGACTCCAGTGTTTATTTCACAGGATCATTTTTTCCGGACTGGAGTGTGTGTGTGTGTGTGTGTGTGTGTGTGTGTGTGTGTGTGTGTGTGTGTGTGTGTGTGTGTGTGTGTGTGTGTGTGTGTGTGTGTGTGTGTGTGTGTGTGTGTGTATATAGGCCTTGACGTGTGTTTGGTGTGTATTCATAATTTTATTCACAATTCTAGTTTGACAGGAATTGAGTTTTTGGCTCGTATTATCCAGCTTCCTAGACATTATTATCAATTACAAATACCCATTTCCTTGCTCAAGGGAGATGGTAACCGCCGGCTATGTCTCAGAAAACCTTCATCAACCTGAGCGAGATTTGAACCCCGGTCTGCTGGGTTGCAGGCAGGGACGGTACCACTGAGCTAGCCGCACATGTGTGTGTGTGTTTGAGTGAGTGTGTGTGTGTACAAAGGAGTACAAAGGAAATCAAGCAACAACAGATCTAGTGACTCTTCTAGGCTGCTTGTCCTCCAAAACACTGAGGATCAAGTGTCCAAACAGTGGTTTAGAGTGGGTAAGGGAACATTGGAAAGGGAACTACTGCCCTGGAACTAATGTCCGTGGCAGGACTAGGAAGTTAGTAGGGGACATATGGGTTAGTAACTGAGGGGAGGATAAAATAAAGTTATTCATTTACAAACGTGTGTGTGTGTGTGTATCTGTGTGTGTGTGTGTGTGTGTGTGTGTGTGTGTGTGTGTGTGTGTGTGTGTATTTCCCACGTTCCTTGGTAACTCCACTGTTTACCCCCCCGCATCATCTTTCCGGAGTCAGCGGCTCTGTTTGGACACCACCGTCTTGGGAGGGGGTTAAAGTGTGTTTGTGGGGGATTTATTTGGACACCACCGTCTTGGGAGGGGGGAGGGGGAGGGGGAATATAAAAGAGGGGGTTAGGAGTGTGTGGGGAGGGGGGGGGGGGGATTTATTTGTACATCATCGTCTTGGGAGGGAGGGGGAGGAAGAGTGGAAATAGGAAAGAGTGGGAGTGTGTTTGTGGGGGATTTATTTGTGTAGAGGTGGCCTTGGGTTAGGAGTGTGTTTATGGGAGCTTTATTTGGACATCATCGTCTTGGGAGGGAGAGGGAGGGGGGAGTTGACATAGGAAAGAGGGGTTTAGGGGTGTGATTGTATGTGTGTGTTTGTGTTTTTATTTGTTTTATTTGTACACCAACCTTCTGGGAGTCCGGGAGTGAAAGAGGTTAGGAATGTGTTTGTATGTGTGGTTAGGTGTTTGTTATTTGTACGCCATCGTCTTGGGAGGGAGTCGAGGAGGGGGAATAGGAAAGAGGGGGTTAGGAATGTGTTTGTGTGTGTGTTTAGGGGGGATTTATTTGTATTTCATCGTTTTGGGAGAGAGAGGGAGGGAGTTAAAATAGGACAGAGGAGGTTAGGAGTGTTTTTGTGGGGGATTTATTTGGACACCACCGTCTTGGAAGTAAGAAGGAGTGAGTCGAGTAGTCGAAATGGGAAAGAGGGGGTTCGGAATGTGTTTGTGGAGGGCTTTATTTGTACACCACCGCCTTGGGAGGGACGGGGGTCATCGTATTTGCATGGGTGGGCTAGATACTATGGTATCCCAGTGTACCGGTACGTTACGGGTACGGCATTAATCTTGTTCGGGACATTATGCCACCCTGGACCACTGCCATTACAAACACTTCCTCTCACCTGCCTCTGTACCTTTCCAAACCATTTTATACCCCACCGCCTCGGGTCCACGCTAATGTTCACCCGGTACCTCCCACAATAAGCTTTCCAGTGTGTGTGTGTGTGTGTGTGTGTGTGTGTGTGTGTGTGTGTGTGTGTGTGTGTGTGTGTTACTCAGTTACTCAAGTACCTTGTTCGTCAAGGGGAATCCACGCAATGCGAGCTAAGTCACTTATTAGTCGCGCCTCCTTAACTGGGAATGTATTGCGTGAAATGCATGTTAAGTGTTTTTATGTACTGTTGGAATGGCTGTGGATGTGTGTGTAGTCTGTATTTAGCCAATTGGCGACATTGGAAACGAAGGCTTAGGGTGGATCTGTATGGTACCATTCTCACTATAGACGGTACCGTCTCGCCCGAAGGCTTAGGTAGCATCAGCTTAGGTGAACCATATGATACCCATCTCGCCTTGTACCATTTTTGCCAACCCCAGATGGGACGTCACAACGTCGTCCACTTATTCCAGGTACCTATTTACAGCTAGGTGAACTGAGGCTAACACATGAAAGGAGACAAGCCCAATTTGTCTCCGCCCGGTCTGGGATTGAACCCCCGACCCCTCGTGTGTGAGACGAGAGCTCTACCTACTAGGCTACGGTGTGTGTGTGTGTGTGTGTGTGTGTGTGTGTGTGTGTGTGTGTGTGTGTGTGTGTGTGTGTGTGTGTGTGTGTGTTTTATGTATAGTATAATGTGTGTATATGATGTATGTGTGTATATATCTGCGACGTATCCACTTTCACCTGTTTACCTGTTTAGCCTACCTGCGTCTCCCACCTTTCCAGAGTTACCTGTACCGTCTCTTGTTTGGCCACCGCCGCCAAGGAAGACCCGGGAGATAAAGGAAAGCTACAATGAATTACAAAGAGAGAGAGAGTGTGTGTGTGGTAGAGAGAGGGAGAGTGAGAGTAAGTGTGTGAGAGAAAGAGAGTGAGTGTGTGAGAGAGAGAGAGAGAGAGAATGAGAGTAAGTGAGTGAGTGCATATTAGTCAGTCCGTGAGTTAGTTAGAAATATAGAGGGACCCAATCTATATTCCCGTAGTCCCCAACAAATTCCACGAACATGAGCCCAATTAAACTTAATTGCTCAAAACTCGACGTGGGCCAGTTTATTTGTCCGGTATTTTCAGGATACGACCTATAAAACAAATAGTCCTATGGGTTAAAGGTATGCTCAAATATTTGGTAACAGAAATGTGTAAATATCGCTACTACTTCAATATATATATATATATATATATATATATATAGATATATATATATAGTATATAGATATATATATAATAGAGATATAGAGATTATATATATATATATAATTATATATACAGATATAAGATATATTATATATATATATATATATATATATATATATATATATACTTGCACCTGATGTGAGTTAAAAATAGTCCCGAGATCCCAAGATGGCTACCGGTACACATTGATAATAGGTTCTGCGGGGGAAACACACGCACACGCGTTGGATTTCGTTTCTATTCTGGGAGCCCTGAGTAGTACCCCAGATACGTATTATCTCCATAGTTCCAAGGGCTAGGCAGGCACAACAATCATAATACCTTGACACGTTAATGGTGTGTATTATTGTGCTTGTCATAAAAAAGTCATACATAATAATATAGATTCTTGGACAGGCTACCGGTACTTATTTATTAATTAAAATGTAAAACTTGCAAACTAAACAAACCAAAATTGGAAACAGACAATAAAAGTCAATTAAAGATCAAAATCGCTATGTGAAAGCAACGTTTACTAAAATGAAAATTATTAAATAAAAGGATACCTAAATGGCACGAAAGGTCTTGATATTGATATAGTACCTTACCTTTGGATACCTTTGGATGTGTTCGCCGCTCCTCTAGCGGCACCAAGGAGCGCGACGCCCCTCGTTATGGGTGGTGATTTGGTGCAGTAGACTGTTTGAAGCGACAGCTCGCTCCCTTGCGAGGATGGGCTCGTCTGGCACTTTTTGCAGTTCGACATCTAGGGCTCTCTTGAAGTTGTCTAACGAGTCCCTCAGGTCTCTTACTCGCCGTGGGAGTTGTGAAGAGACGTGGGCCTCTGTGTGATAACCAGCCCTCTCGCAGAGAGCCCATAGCACCCCTGTTATTCATCCGGGGGATTTCGCATTCCCAGCCTCTCCTATCACGGAATTTCATGACTATCGAGTATGTTGGTACTAAAACCTCTGCGATTCATGTGTATATTATTAGGTACCGAACTTCTTTCTACGTTCCAGTGAGTACAGATTCAGTGCTCTTAAACGCTCCAATCGTGTATATTTTTATCGAAGGACGCGATTTTTGGGCGAAGTGAAGCATTTCTTTGTACACTCTAGACGTCATTTATGTTTCGTGCTTTTGATGGGATGTTTATACGCTACTAGTGTTTTAAGAAGGGGTGGGCGAACGTCTTAAAATCTGAAAAAAAAACTAATGGGGCTAAACATGAGGGAGAAGGGGGTCCATAGGAAAGTAAACCGAGCCGAGGCCTAGGCCTAATAGGATAATGGTTGTTTGGGTTAGTTGGCTCCAGGCTATCCTAAATGACAGTGTTTTGGGGGTTTTGTAGTTCTTTAGTTCTTTAGGCTCGTCGCTTTCTATTTGTTTGTTTTTCCCTTTCTTATATTTTGTTTATTGACTGACTCTGTGTCTCTCTCTCACTCTCTCTATAATATATATTTATCTATCTCTTTGTCACACATACTCACCCAGTCTCTCTCTCTCGCGCTCTCCCTCTCTCTCTTTCTCTGACTCATTCGCTCTCACACACAGTCTCACTCACTCACTTTCTCACTCTCTCTCTCTCTCTCTCTCTCTCTCTCTCTCTCTGTCTCTGTCTCTCTCTCTCTCTCTCTCTCTCTCGCTCTCTCTCTCTCTGTCTCTCTCTCTCCTGTGACCCCCAAAAAATATACACTTTTCGCACTAAATGCTCTTACCAACTTTTGGGGACTAGTTCGGTCCCAAGTTATAATATGAGCCATCCATCTTTCTCGGCACCGGGACCTCTTCTTCTCTAGTCTGCAGGTGGATAGATTGATGGATATAGATAGATAGATAGTAGTTGACAGACAGATAGGTAGTATAAGATAGATAGATATAGATAGATAGATAGATAGATAGATAGTCAGTCAGTCATAATTTTATTTCATAAAAAGACATATACATACACTTTTTACAGAGTTATTTACGTAATCTACATTAAGCTAAAAGTCCTTAGCGCATAGTTGGTTCTGTGTTCTGTACATAAACAATTCTTGATCTGATAGCATTAATATAATTTAGCAACAAGTTATTTAATCCATACTTATGTACGATTATTTGTTCTACATCCTTTACAAGAACAGATCTATGAACCATGTAATAAATGTTCTTCTCTATCAAACTACATGGCTTTATGAATTTTACATATGACCTACAAATCTTATTTTCATCCAGTTAATTAAATGTCTAAAAACCATCAATCCACATTCTCTACAAGCACTGCGGTTGCTCTCCCAGTTCTTCATATTCAATATTTACCTGATTGCCTTATGGTATCCAATGGCAAACTGCTTAAAACGGTATATAACATTTTCTATTATTAAACCAAAGTTCAGCGCCATAAAAATTCAAACAGTAGCTTTGAAATAAATTTAAAAATACTTCAGTACTCGTGTTGCTAAACTTTCTTAAAAGACAATTAAACTCATTGTAAAACTTATTTCTGCATCTTATCATATCCAAGTCATTATTAAGATTACAATCGATTATAAAACCCAAATATTTGTATTCAGAAACAATATTTATTTTGTTATTGTCTAAATATATGAAAGGATTAATTTCCTGTCCATACTTATATTTAAAGATCATACATACTGATTTTGCAGAGTTAATAGATAAGTCTAGTTGTTTAATTTCATGATCCATAATATCTATCAATGTTTGCAGACCTCTAACCGAAGGAGCCAATATTACAAGATCGTCTGCATAGGCGATCACATTGCTGACTTGTAAACCTAGTCTACAGCCTACATTACTTGCAGATAATTTACTTAATAAGTCATCAATATAAATTGAAAACAACAAGGGAGATAAAACCCAACCCTGTCTCACTCCATTTTTCAGTAGTCCATTCAGTTGAAAATGGATCTTTAAGTTTGACAACTACATGTTGGTTTCTGTAAAAGTAAAATAAACTATTAACCAAGAAATTTGGTAATCCTAGTTTTAAAAGCTTATTTGCAAGTTTGAAATGATTCACCTTATCAAAAGCTTTTGTCAGGTTCAATAAAACATGAAAAAACACTAGATCCCTTCTTGGTGTATCATAAAAGAGTTTCCTTGAGAATTAAACATGCAGTAGAAGTAGAATACCTCTCTCTGAATCCATGCTGCCTATCATTTAAACTAACATACTTAAAATTTTGTACTTCAAGCAGTATTCAAATAACTTCAATAATTGGCGATAACGTAATTGATCTATAATTATCAAGGAATATATTATCTGTATACTTATCTTTCAATAAGGGTACCATAATTCCAAAGTTCATTCTTACAGGCATACAACCATGGACAACACAAGAAGAAATCAACTTTGCAATTACTACTATCAATTCGTTTGTACAATACTTTAAATGAAAAGAATGTATATTATCTGGGCCAATACCACAATTGAGGTCAGATATTGCTGTAGATACATCATGACTATTTACCTTACCAAATATTTCACCGTCACGTACATTTTTCACCAATTGATCTATCATGAAGTCATCATCATTCTGACATTTACAATCATCTTATACATGTTTAAACTTATTGGAAAATTTCTCTACAATACATTTTGGGTCACATTCTCCATCAATTTTCATACTTACAAAAACTTTATTATTCTTTATTTGTCTAACCTCTTTCCAAAATGATTTCAAATTGTTATTAGATAGAGATTGAGCTAACTTATTTGTCTAATTTGAGACTCATTTTGTTTAACTTGTTTCAATACATTCCTAAAGTCCTTTCTAGACTCCTTCATTTCTTCTAACTCAACTCCTGCAAGTGGACGTCCCCTATTCTTCCAAGTTAAAAACTTACTTCTCGCAAACTTATGCATATCCTTAATTTCATCATTCCAACCTGGTATAACTTTATGCCTTTTTAATGGTTCTTTCTTAAACAAAGAAGATGAATTAAGTAACAAACTAATTATACTGTTATAAATTAAATTTAATTCCTTGATATGCTGTTCATTATTACATCTATATACACTGCACACAAAGCTTATAAATCTTGATATATCCAATTCACCTAGATAATGATTAATATTTGATCTATATATCTGTAAATTATCCACAATAGACAGTTTTTGCCAGTCGATGAATTCTGACGGTTCAATGTGTACATCTACTATACCAACATTACATATGTCAATGTTTAGCTTACATGCCAGGGGAAAGTGATCATAAAGGGGCATATCATACCTTATAGTAATATCATCTATTATTTCGTTTAGACTCTCACTTACTGCTATATGATCAAGCCAACGTGGTTGTATTCTTGCACGACATAAATATGTAAACGAATCATTCTGCATTGCCTCAAACATCACTAAATAGAAAGCACTTGCTAATAAATAAATTAATAATATCTTTCCAAAACCTACCTTTAGTTGGACTAGCATTAAAATCTCCTGCAATTAAGACATTGTTGCAGTGTTGTTCAGCTAAAATTATCAAGAGTGGCTAGGTATTTCTAAATTCATCTAAAGAGTCCTCGTCTTGCTTGTCACAAGGTAGGTATACATTCACTATAAATATTTGTACATCTCTACATTTCATTATAATCCCAATTATGCTTTCATTACAATACACAGAATTCAAGATTATTACTAAGTGAAATTTTCCATAATATGGCAACACCTTTTGAAGGACGACCCGCTACTATGCCTTCTTTACTCCTATCTTCAACACATGCGATTGCATCAAATGCATCATTGATTGTCTTAAAACATTTAAGTCTTCTTTCAATAACATTATTTCTTGTAAAAGAATGATGCGTATTCCATAGTCAATAACTTTACTGCCGCAATATTATTTCTTACAGAATTACAGTTATATGACACAATCTTAGCCATTAAGATGTAGGTTTAGGTTTATAGTATTTTCGAACAATTACATGGTTCGGCCAACACTCCGGACGTAACAAATCATCCCTCTTACTCATTGCAACAGTTATTTTAAATGACTTCCATTCTCGTTCAAATTTAGATTCAAGCTCACAGCATGTTACACTTTCAATGTTAAATTCATCCGATATATACTTAGTAATATCAACAACGCTAGTGTCACAGTCAGCATTCCCAAGGGAAATATCTCCTGATCTTTCAGAGCCTTTAAACCTAGATTGAGATAACGTTTTTTGTTCCTCGTACGCCAGCTGGCCTCTTCCACTGATGATCCATTTTTTCTTTGCGGCTGTTTGGTAGGGGGGACTGAGGCATTCCTACCGCGCCGACTCTTAACTTGTTGAAAGCCATCATCATCCAGGACACCCACGTCCTGTGTCTCCTCTTTCACCTTTACTGTCACTGTTCTTGGATCTCATATACTGCAGGGGCTCAACAGATTTCTCCTTCGACCGTGTTACCTCATGTTCTAGTTCGAGAACACGAGATGACTTCCTGATCGCACCATTTCCAACAAACTGTTTCTGCTGTGTATATCCTGTTGTAGGCGATGAAGGAGCAGTGCCACGTGAGCTCTGTTCCTCACACAGTACCTCACTGTAGGTAGGCAGTTGTAGAGGTGAGGCTACACTATCAAACTGACTGTCACGTTGCTGACTCAGTGGTGGAGCGGATCATCAGTCATCTTCAGTAACCCCTCCACTTCCCTCTCATAAGCACTAATAGTTTTATGTCCAACACTACTGTCATCATGGCCTGTTAGTAACTTATCAAGATTCTCCACTAAGATACTGTCTCTCCGTAGATCACTATTTCTACTCCTCTGCTTGATATCTTTAAGTATCCCCTTTATCTCCAGTAGTTCTTCCTTAATAATATAGTTATCTTCTACTAATCCAACATTTTCAATACGTGACTCTTTCAGTGATTTTACTTCACCTTTAAGTTCACTAATTTGATCAATTAACTCCTTGATATAACCTCCAATGACATCAAAACCATTTGATGGTGGAAAACCATCAAAGTTAGCAGTGACAAATTTAGGCAATTTTACATTTTCGTTGTCACATTTCTCAAAAAGATCAATAATGTCAATAAAGTTCTCCCTTGTCTTACTGTCAGATCTTCTCCACACAATCTTTTGATTCATCTTATTATAGAACACTTCTTTAGCGTAGATAGATAGACACAGAGACAGACAGACATACAGATACATAGATAGATATATAGACACAGCCATACAGAACATACATATAGATAGATAGGTAGATTGGTAGGTAGATAGTTAGATAAATAGATAGATCGATAGATAGATAGATAGGTAAAATACGAACATATATATTCAATGGATACGTTGATTAATTGATCAAGCTAGATGAAATTGATGAATTGTGGGGCGTTTATTATATAGAATACGATAACAGTTATTTCGAAATAGTTAATATTTACCGGTACGAGGTAAAAGAGAGAGAGAGAGAGTGAGAGAGTGAGAGTGTGTCAGTGAGAGCTAAAGAGAGTGATAGAAAGATAGTGTGAAAGACTCGGGCTATTTATAGAAAAAATAATAGAAAATTAAAGATCTTGTCTGTAGATATTGGAAAGCAAAATTAACTGTTGTGTCTGAGAGAGAACACTGAAAGGAAAAATGCGTCTAAGTTTGTTAAAGGGGAATGGTTGTTTTTTTCTTGCACGCCTTCTCCCTCAGGTTTAGCCCCATTAGTTTCCAAATTTTAAGACGTTCGACCCAGTAGTTTGGCGATTTTAAGACCTTTCACCCCGTTTCTGTGTCAACATTAAGACCTTTTCTGCCATTGAGCTGTCGATTTTTTCTTGACGAGCGATAGCCAGCCTCTAATTTATGAGAAATTGGCCTTCGGCCGGGACAGTTTTCTACCGAAAAATGTACAAATTTATGTAGAAGGGGGTTCTTGGGGATGTGTTCTTAAGCTTGATGGAGGTCTAAGGAGGAAACTAAAACAAATAAGGAATAAATGGTCCAACAGATAAACCCCTCCCCCCTTAAGGAGTAAACAAGAGTGACGGTGATGGTAAATTGGTCTCTATGGACTTGGTTATATTATTTGTTTAGTTAGCTATGATACAGTAGAGTCATTTACAAGTGGCTGGGTAAGGATCCTAATGTACTGTATGTTGTTGCTTGCTTTCCTCTGTCATTTCTATTGGGGTAACAAGGAAGGAGAGAGAGAGAGAGAGTTGTACTATAGATAAAAATAGCAGACATGTGAGATGTCACACATACACATACACATACATTATAATATATATATATGAAGGATAGGGGAGGTGATGGAAGGGAGAAGGAGGGGAGCCATGGGGGAGATAGTAAGGGTGGTGATGGGGTGATTGTAGGGGGGGTGGGAGAGAGAGCTATGAAGGGTAGGGGAGGTGATGGAAGGGAGGAGGAGGGGAGCCATGGGGGAGATAGTAAGGGTTGTAGATATGCACGTGTCTTTTGTCGTTGTTTTAATTTTTGCGCTTCTGGGGTGATTGTAGGGGTTGGTGGGCCCCGGGGACGCCCTGTTTACGCAGAGCTATGAAGGGTAGGGGAGGTGATGGAAGGGAGGAGGGGAGATAGTAAGGGTGGTGATGGGGTGATTGTAGGGGTGTGGGGGAGAGAGCTATGAAGGGTAGGGGAGGTGATGGAAGGGAGGAGGAGGGGAGCCATGAGGGGAGATGAGTAAGGGGTGGTGAAGGGTGATTGTAGGGGTGGGGGGGACTAGAGCTAATGAAGGGATAGGGGAGGGTGATGGAGAGGGAGGAGGAGGGGAGCCATGGGGGGAGATGGGGGGGGGGGGGGAGATAGTAGGGGGGGGGAGGGGGTGATTGTAGGGGTGTGGGGGAGAGAGCTATGAAGGGTAGGGGAGGTGATGGAAGGGAGGAGGAGGGGAGCCATGGGGGAGATAGTAAGGGTGGTGATGGGGTGATTGTAGGGGTGTGTGGGAGAGAGCTATGAAGGGTAGGGGAGGTGATGGAAGGGAGGAGGAGGGGAGCCATGGGGGAGATAGTTAGGGTGGTGATGGGGTGATTGTAGGGGTGTGTGGGAGCGATTGTTAGATCATTTGTGACACTGATGTATTGTTCTGTTTTGACTTGGATGAAACGCATTGTTTATATTGTGGCTATTATTAGATGATATTAATATGCTTAGAAAGGATCTGTGGGAGTCAAAAGGGTAATGGAGATGTATTGTCGCTTTTTAATTGCTTGAGGTCCTTCTTAAATTACATACAATTTATGAGGCGAAAGGTCTTAACATCGCCAAACTAATGGGGTGAACGTCTTGTAATCTGAAAGCTAATGGGATTAAACATGAGGAAGAAGGGGACCAGAAAAACGGCTCATCTCCCCTTAACTTAACATCTACTGTATATAGGTGGACAGTTTGGAGCCTTAATAA